>CAUYQG010131162.1:0-52261 GCA_963574415.1 Tarsius wallacei
AGAAGGACAGGGGGAAAAAGAGGTGGCCAAGGCAGGGACCAGGCCCAAGAACCAGAGCACCCTGGTGGCAAGGAGGAGGGCGGTCACAGTGGCTGAGGAGCACGTCTGGGCTCCTGTCCCGCCGAACCACCAGGCAGATCCTGAACTCAAGTCCTGCCCCTCCCTCCTCAGGATAGCCACGGTGGCTGAGGGAGACGCCTGGTTTCCAGCCCCGGGCCAGCACGTGCTTCCCAAAGACCTCGCACAGATCCCGAAGTGAGTCCAGCCCCTCCCTCCTCAGGGCTGACCTCCGCGACAAGGAGACTCTACAGGAGACCAAGGACTACCCTCCAGCGCCCTGCTGGGGAGTCACGAACGGCTACCAAGCACGGCACTCACGATGGGAGGGTAGCTCATTACTAGCATTTTCTGAGGACTCCAGCTCCGAGCTCTTCCCAGAAGCGGCGAGTCTTGGCGTGGGGCTATGCGCGATCTCTCCACCCACAGGCGAGCCCTTCGTCCCTGCAGTTGGGTGGCAGGGTCCTGGGGGGTCAGACGGCCAAGGTGGTCAGCAGGTGCTGTTCTCCCCCTCTGATGACAACATGGGCTACTCTTCTGCTTCCTCAGAAGGGAGTTCGCTTGCAGAGGGCCGTTTGGCTAACCCGTCAGTGAGCATGCTTTCGCGCCTTTGACTTGCAATAGGCCAGTGACTGATTTTGAGACTTACCTATTGAGTATCTGAAACATGAACCACCCCTCCCCCTGCAACAAAGGCCCATTTGTAACTTCTGCCGGCTACTCCACGGCGCTCTGAATTTGTCTTATTTTTCCATCAAGGAGAGGTTCTGTCTTTAGGGTTCCTGATGCCTGGCTGGTGTTGGGTTCCTTCTGTGCGGGGTGGTGGTGGGAGGTGCCTCTCTGGCCCGAGCAGGGAGGCAGGGACGAGTCCCCACTCCAGCTCCAGCCCGGGGGGATTTGGTGAAAACAAGTATAAAATAACACATAGAAACACACGAGTGTATAAGTCAGCCTACCAAACTCAGGTAAGTGGTGTCAGGTGGCCACAAAATGAAGCTGAGGAAGGAACCCAGAGGGCACCGAGGGGTAGGGAAGCCAGGAAGGCACTGGAGATGTGACAGGGCCTTTTCCTGGAGATCTGAGGCGAGGGGCCGAAGGAAGGCGCCTGGACCTGGGGGACGGTAGAGGGCAGTGTGCTGACCTCCCGTCGTGAGCGCTGTGCTTGGTAGCCATCAGCGACTCCCCAGCAGGGAGGTGGTTGGTCGTCGTGGCCGGCGCTTTGGTTTTCATTCTGAGCTGGGAGCACCTGAAGGGCTCTGAGCAGGAAGCCAGCTGTTCTACTTGTCCTGATGGGATCACGGATGCCCTGTGGGGAAGAGGCTGGTGCAAATGCAGGTAGAAAGGGTGGTGGCTTCCTAGCGATGGAGGTGGCGGAAGTGCTGGTCTGGGGCGTCTTTGAAGACTGCAATGACAAGATGCACGTCAGGGATGATTCTGTGACCTGGGGCCTCAGCACACAAGAGAGCCATACGCAGAAGGGCTGCACTGCGGAGACGGGTCTTGGTGATGAGGTCTGGCAAGTTCGCGAACTCGTCCTAGAAAACGTGCTACATGCTTCACTGCTGAATATCACCATGGTCACCTTCTAAGTTCTCCCCTTGGGAAGCCATGCACCGATCCTAGCATCTAGCCCACTCATCAAAGCAATTTTGAGACTCTTTCTGGAACGGCCATCGTCATATTACCCTTGACGTCCTGAATGTCCTCAAAATGTCTTCCTCTCAATATTCCCTTTAACTTTGGGTAAAGAAAAAAGGCATCGGGAGCCAGGTCAGCTGAGTAGGGAGGGTGTTCCCATACAATTACTTGTTTACTGGCTAAAAACTTGCTCACACACCATGCTATGTGAGTTGCCGCATTGTCATGAGGCAAGAGCTCCTTCGGGACCATTTTTGTACACACCTGTCTCATGCCAGGATTTTCCATTAAGATTTCCCTGTCTCTCTACTGATGTTTATTTGGTCTGCTGTGCGTCTCAATTTTGATGCACAATTTGATGAATCTTTGCGATGTTTTTGCCAGTTCTGCATGTTGCTGGCCTCTGACCTCTCTTCATCTGTGATGCTTTCTCTCCTCTCAGAAAAACGTTTAATCCATGTATCCACTGCCATTTTCTTTATGTCATTATCCCCCAAAACTTGAGCAAACATGTCCTGGATTTCACTTTCACTCTTGTCAAGTTTAACAAGAAATTTGATGTTTGTTTGTGGCTCTAATTCAAACTCTGACATTCTCATGATCACAGCTCGGACGGCCATCGCAGAAAAAGAGTTGCAAAATTGTTTTGACGGGTGGACTAAGTGCTGGTGCTGGTGCGTAGCTTCCCAAGGGGAGCACTTTGAAGGCGACCATAGTGATACTCAATGATGAGGTATGTAGCACTTTTTCCAGGATGTGTTTGTGAGCTTGTCAGTCCTCACATGTTGGTGGTCTGTGTGCTGTGAGATCCTCATCAGTCCGCCAGCAGAGAGTCCAGGTCTCAGTACTTAAATGCGAATGCTTCCTGATTCCTGGGACTGCAGGAGACCAGCATGGGGGAACGGAGAGAGAAGTCCTGGACTCAGGACACCCATAAGGACAGGAGTGGGAGACGAAGGAGACTGGGGAGGAGATAAACTGAGAAGAGACCAGAAAGGGGATTGGGAGGATGGGAAGGGGGCTAGGAAGGCACCTGGGAAAGGGATGACAAGATGATGAGGAAGGAGATGGGAAGGCGATGGGGGAAAATGAGAGGAGCCTGGGAAGGAGGCTGGAAAGGTAAGCGGGAGGGAGATGGGAAGACCTCACAAAGACGGCTAGGGGGGACAGACAGGGAGGTGGGAGGGCAGGGAGTGTGGGGTCATCCCAGTCATCTGTTTGCTAGGGCTGGGGTCGGTGAGGTGGTGAGAACGAGGTTTAGATTGGAGGCCTCATTGTGAAGGGATAGGGGCCCTGGAGAGTTCTCAGGATGCGTCTTCATGGCCAGGTGTGCACTTCAGGAGCTCTTCCTCGTTTTAGAGGGAGTATGTGGAGGACAGCAGGTGTCCAGCGGTTCCCCCGGTAGAGAACGGTGATTTCCTACTGCGCACAGGCTGCCAGGACTTTCTAACAGGAGTACGTTTTGAAGTTTACAAGGGGCTTTCGGCTCCTATGGAATAGTCCAATGATTTTCTCTTAAGTCTATGAAGTTACCTCGGCATCTGAGTGAGATGGCCTTATCTGGGGCTGCAGAAATGTCTTGGAATTACAGGCAACTTTCATCGTTCTCCTCTACCTTGGAGCAACACCCATAACATGGGAATATCTGTTCCTTGAACGTTTGGTAAAGCTGTCAGGGAAAGCTGTCTGTCCTGGCTTTTGCTTTGGGGGTAACTCTCTGACCACTTTTCCGTTTCCTCTGTGACGACTGGTCTAGTTCCGTGTTCTAGCCACAGGCGGAGTGTCCTTATCCAAAGTGCTGGGGGTCAGAAGTGTTCCGACTTCTGATTTTTTCAGATTTGGGAATATTTGCACATACATAATGAGATATCTTGGGGTGGGACCCAAATCTGAACACGAAATCCATCTATGCTTCATATACGAAGACGGACAATGACGTTCACGAGCTCATCCTAGAAAAAGTGCTCCGTACCTCCTTGCTGAATACCACTATGGTCACCTTTGGAGTGACCTTGGGAAGCCATGCACCGATGGCAATGCCTAGTCCACCTGTCAAAACCATTTTGGAACTCTTGCTGGAATGGCCATCAGAGATGTTGTCTTGAGAATGTTGGAGTTCGAAGTGGAGCAACAAACAAACCTTAAATTTCTTGTGAAACTTGGCAAAAGTGGAAGTGAAACCAGGGACACGTTAGTCCAAGTTTATGGAGATAATGCCATGAAGAAAACGGTAGTGTACAAATGGATTGAACATTTTTCTGAGGGGAGAAAGTGTCACTAATAAAGCGAAAACATTGCAAAGGTTCATCGAATTGTGTGTCAAAATCATTGGCTGACTGTGAGAAGCAAAGCAGACTACATAAACATCCATAGAGAAAACTTAGGAAAATCTTAACGGAAAATCTTGGCATGAGAAAGGTGTGTACAAAAAGGAGCTCTGGCATCACCACAATGCACCAGCTCACACAGCACTGTCTGTGAGGGAGTTTTTAGCCAGCAAACAAAGAACTGTGTTGGAAAACCCTCCCTGTTTACTCGATCTGGCCCCTGATGACTTTTTTCTTTACCCAAAGAAAAAGGAACTATCGAAAGGAGGACATTCGATGACATTCAAGACATCAAGTGTGATACAAGAACAGCGCCAATGGCCACTCCAGAAAGAGTTTCAAAATGGCTTTGATGGCGGACTAGGCGCTGGTGTCAGTGCACAGCTTCCCCAGGGGCGTACTCAAGAACCTGGAAGCAACCATGCTGTCCATCAAAAGAGGACTGGATTAAAAAAATGTGGTACATATACACGATGGAATACTATGCAGCCATAAAGAAGAATGAAATCATGAATTTCGCAGCAACCTGGATGGAACTAGAGTTCATAATACTGAGTGACCTCCCACAAAAACAAAAAACTAAGTATCACATGTTCTCACTCATATAGTAGACCTTGATCATCCAACGTATTACCACAAGAAAATGACTGACAGTGGTGGGAAACTGGTGGGGGGGGGGTGAGGGGGATGGGATTAATGGTGGTGGGTATCTGTCTGGGGATGGGGAGACACCTCTTATCAACAAGGGTACCTGAACGTAACATTTTTGTATGCCTAACCCCTAACTGTACCCCACAATAACATTAAAAAAAAAAAAAGATTTCCAAAAATAGTACACAAAATTTCTAATGTACCAATGGTTCTCAGTTGAGGGTAATTTTGTCTCTTCTTCCCCAAAGATATTTTACAATGCTTGGGTTTATTTTTGCTTGTTACAACTGAGAGAAGGGATACAACTGGCATCTAATGGGTAGAGGGCAGAGAAGCTGCTAAACGTGTTACAAAACACACAGTGCCCCCTCAGGACAAAGAAAGTTCTATGGCCCCGAATGTCAATAATGCTGAGTTTGAGAAATTCTGACATATGTCCTTGATCCAAATTCCTCAAATGTTAACTCTTTGTAAAATGATAGATAGCGAAACAATGATACTCCATAGTAAAATGATAAAAAAAAAGAAAATTAACATTGATATATTGCTATTATCTAATATATAGATTCTATTCAATTATTGAAAATAATCCTATTAATACCCTTTTTCTGGTCCAGAACCCATTTAAGAAGTCTTTGTTTAGTTGAAATACCTCCTTAACTTTCTTAATTGTAAAAGTCTGTCTTTGTCTTTCATATTCACAACATGCTTGAAGGCTACTGGTAAAACATTTGGTAGAATTTCCTCCACCTTTGTAGAATATTTCTTTGGTGTAAACTTCAGGTGATGTATTTTTGGTAGAAGCGCTGTGTAAATGTGTCAATCTTAAGGAACAAATGATATTAGTCTGCGGTTTTGCTGGTGATATTAACTTTGATCACTTGATTAAAGTAAGGTCTTTAGGTTTCTGCACTATAATGTTACTATTTTCTCTATTGCAATTAATAAGCATCTTGTGGAAGTTACTTTTAAACTGTGTAGGCATCCCATGTATCATCATATATTCTCCCACTAATTGCAGTATCCATAAACAATTTTTGCATAAAAAACTCCTTTAGTGTTTTATCATTGGTGTTTGTCTATTTCCAACTTTCTTTTATATTTATTTATTGGAATTACTTTATAGAGGAAAGCTTTTTATTGAACTTCATGTCTTTAATACATATTTATTTCTGCACAGACTCAAGGATTATGCATTTTTCTGGAGTTATATCCTATTATTCCTATCATCATCACCATCATTATTGTTATTTTGCTCAGTGTATAGCGTATTTATTTGTTGGGAGCCTCCTCAAGTCATCTTTTGTGTGATTTTGAATTGTTCTCATCAGGTTTTAAGTACTTCTTTTTATTCTGGCACTACATTCTGGGCTCATTTTTACTTTCTCAGCCCAAACCCTGGATTTGGACATTTTTCCAAGGATAAATTATTTGAGATGGTATTAAGAAACTAAGCTTTGCCAGTGGGTGTGCTCACTGGCATTAAAATATCATTTTTCCAGTTTTTAATTTGGGCACAGAGTTAGAAAATAAAAATATGAATGCACATATCTGCATGTCTATATCAATCTATCTGTGTATACTTAAAAACCTAAATTTATATGTGGACCTATGATTCTAATACACTACATACAGTTTATTCTATTTGCTTATTATTTGTAGCCTTTTTTTTACTGACGGTAAAAAATCTGGCTCATTATTTGCAATACATTTGCTTACCAATTCCATCATGTAATATAAAGTAGTTTTAACAATGCTAACTCATATTAATGTATAAATAAATTTGATACATCAGATATTTTTATTTAGCATTTTCATTCTTCTTCTATGATACATAATAAAAATATTATATTGTTCCAGACTTTATTTTTCTGTTCTCATTTAGTACTGGTATGCCATTTATTTATAATACAATTATGTACAATTGCTTCCGTTTACATGCCACTTTGGGTTTCCTCTTAATTATTGCTAAATTGAAGCATATTTTTTAAATGATAAGAAATATTACAATTAAAAATTATACAGAATCTGTACTCAAGAAGTGTCACTCCCCATACCCAACCCTTTTACTCCAGGTTCATTGAATTGAATTGAATATTGTGCTGTATTCTTCCAGGATGTCAGCTGAAGTTACTTATCTACTTTCCACAAGATCGTTATTGTCGCTCTGGAAAACACAAAAAAATGCAGACTCCTTAGCCTGAGATGTATATACTTTAAATGATATTTTTGATCTAATTACCTGGACGTATCACTTGCCACCCTTCTTTTCAGTCTCAGTTCTCAGACACCCTTTGCACACCCTTTAAGCTAAAATCACACTGAGTAACAATATAGAACAGCTCTCTAAAACACACTACTTTCATTTATGCCTTGTGAATTTTCACAGGCTGATCCTTCACTGTCTAGTGAGGGATCTTACTGAAAAAGTCTTCTATATATTTAAAAGGGTTAAGTGTCAACCAGTTGCTCACGCCTGTAATCACAGCACTTTGGGAGGTCAAGGTGAAAGAGGTAAGAGGGTCACTTGAACCCAGGAGTTCAAGACTAGGCTAGGCAACATAGCCAGACATCGTCTCTACAAAAAATAAAAATAAATAAAAAATATAGCCAGGCATGGTTGTGCCTGCCTGTAGTCACAGATATTTAGGAGACTAAAGTGGAAGAATCACTTGAGCCCAGGCAGTCAAGACTTCGGGCCACTGCATTTCAGCCTAAGTAGCAAAGTGAGACCACAACTCAAGAAACAATCAAACAAACCAAAAACAAATTCAATGTTGCCTCCTTGAGAAGGGTGGTCAGGATTGGTAGTAGTAGGAAACTGCTGTGTGTGTGTGGGGGGCATACCTCATCAACAAGGGTACCTGCATGATGAACATTTGTATACTTAATCTTGAATAGTACCCCACACCTTTAAAATTAAAAATAAAAAAGAAAGGTTTATTCTTCTTGGTTCTAACAATTGTAATCCCAATCTATATTTACTTGTCATTCTGTATTTTTTTCTCCCTTGAGTGTAACCTCTTTGAAAACCGAGTCTAAGTATTAGTCTTCTCATAAATATCTAAAGGGTGAAATAATATCTGGCATATTTTAGGTGTCTAGTGAATTATTCACTAAATTTAATCCAAATAAAACTGAACACTTCTAGTGTTTTAAAATAATAGGAATTCAAAAATTTAGATATGAGAGTTACATTTTACAAAGCCTGTTTATATTCTATAAAAAACTATTTATAAACGTATTTGTACTATACAAGTCATTTCATTTTTTAAATACCAAGAAAATGGAAGGGTTATTACCATAAAATTATTATTTATGGACATTGAAGTTCAAATTATATATATATATATATAATGTGTTTCTAGACATTATTTTAAATATTTCTATAGCCAAATACAATATTAAAATATCATTTTCAGCTGATGGCTGCTTAATTTTAGCTAGCTGTTCTCTAGGCCACAATTTGCCAAATCCTATCCTAAGGTGATAGCATGAAGTATTCCTTAGAACACCGGGAGAAAGAGCATCTACCTTTTTCTGGGCAAATTTTCCGATTCCTTGAGTGCTTTCAAACTTGGATACAGAGGCATGGCCATTTGAAGAGGCAGCAAGAAAACAGCATCTGCAAGTCAAGGAGCGAGACCTCAAAAGAAAACAATCTTGCCAGCATCTTGATTGTGAACTTCCAGCTGTCAGAATTGTGAGAAAATACAGTACTGTTGCTGAAGCCACTCAGTCTATGGTATTTTGTTATGCAACCTTAGTAAACGCGTACAAGTGCATATCATCTCAAGCTCTTCTTTGGAATTTCTCTTTAGCTAGAGCAAACCTCGACTTTACCTAAAGAGAAGATAGAGACCACCGAGAGCTCCATCTATGACCTCTGCATATTTTGTTTTCAGGTGATTAACTCATTTTGGTGACATTGTCTTAGAGTAAGTGTCTTCCTTTACTAGAACAGCTCCAAGGAATGTTCACAGCGCAACTTTGACTGAGATGTTTAACTATTCTTAGCCTGATGCATTTTTTTGCTCATGACGACCCTCACTTTGTGTTTAAATAAATGCTAACTATTCCATATCTTATTCTAGCTCTCTTCTAGTTATGGATGGTCTTTCTCATTCTCAAAATGTCTTTCTCTGTAAATTACAGCTATACTTCCTCCAAGGTTTAGCTTATATCACCTGCTTTCTCCTGCATTTAATTAGTTCCTTAATGATTTTTCTGTCCATGTTAATGTGTGTGTTTGTGTGTGTGTGTTCACTCTAATCACTATTCCCCATTCAAACAGGTCGCACATAGTATTGTTGTATTTATCACTTTGTATATTTACAGGGGAAAACATATCAACATAAGTTCATAAAAATAAAACAAGTTGGGCCAAATTAAGATAAAAATTTACATTTAAACAAGTTCCTTGATAGACTGATCTCATTAATGGACCAAATTCTTCACCTTTCTTCTGTAATCATTTTCTTTGCCATATGATTTTGCTGACAATTGACTCTCAGAATGGGCCCAATCCCAGTAGAGGTGACACCTGGCTGACCCGCAAGATGCCTGAGCAATAAGTGCTTATTTTTGTTTCGCTACTGAGTCCTTGTGGCTTTTTGTTAGGCAGCTAATGTTGTGAAAGCTATTTAACACAAAGTCTTATGAAATTGCATGCAGAACTGGACAGAAAGATTTATAATTATGAAACACTGTTCTTTCTTGTGATCAAAAAAGTAAGATGAGCCAAAAATATGGTGGGAGTTTCACTAAGTAGAGTGAAGTTTTAGGTAAAGGCTGAACTGCACATGCACTCTGCCTGGATGTGTCAGCCTGAGAACATCACCTCGTATTAAAGACTTTATGGAACAGAAAGCTACATGGGAGTGAAATGAATGGTAAGTAGATGAGGAACAGCAATTGAATTCAAGAGCCCCTCACTGGAAGAAGGTATGGAAAAACTTTTTGACACAGAGAAGAATGAGACTTTGAGTAGAATAATACGAGTTTAGCTTAAAAGTAATAGTAAATCTAAATATCTAAGAGCGTCTGGGTATGGCATAAGTAGGTTGTATTTCCCCTTGACTTTGGGTTAAAAACCATGCTAGTATTAACTGGTTCAATTGTCAAATACACAGTATTTTCTGCACCATTTAATGACAAAACCATCTCAAAATTGTCTGTGGGTGAATCACTATAGAGGTTCATTTCTTTCAATTATCTGAATCTAATAAGATCAGAGAAAATGAACAGCCATCTACTTGAATGTTTTTTCTGACTCAAAACATTACACACTTCTAGGGGCAGAGGGAGAAAATAGGAGTATAACAACAACAACAACAATAAATACTAATGATAATAGCATCAACATTTATCTAGGAACAGTGAGTGCTAAGAAATTTATCTGCATTATACCAGTAAATGGTCCTAACAAACTATAGAGATAAATATTACAATTATTGTATTCACAGTTATAGAAACTGAACCTTAAGGGAGTTATGTAATAGAACTATGAATTAGAAATAACTAGTATATGAAATAGTGCTAGCATAGGAAAGCCATAGTGCTAGTAAATGAAGGGAAATAACCTTTAATAAAGTTTCAGTTTAGCTTTAATATCGGCAGACAAAAGGAAAGAACAATGAGTTTAGGTAATTAGAAAAGCTTAAAATAAAGAAATGCTTATTCTGGGATTTTATGTAGAAGAGTGCCAAGAATCAGCAGGCATGTTATGGAAAAAAGAAAAGGCCATTTCTACAAGAGGAGACAGTCTTCACCAAAACACCAAGGCACATGCTTGTGATATGTAAGAAGTTTGATATATTTGGGAAATAGGGTGCAAGGTGATAGCAGAAATGAATATTAGAGAACTGGCCAGAAAAGACAATAGAGGTATTTTTTCTGCTATATTTCAAAGTCTGGGTTTCATTTTATAGATCATACTGAGTCCTTGAAAGATTTTAGGCTGGAAAATTTTATGGTCAGATTTAGATTTGAGTTTGTAACTTGCTCTGACTGAGCCCAGAATAGGCTGAGAATGAGTGAGACCAGTTTCATTTTCACACATTAGGAATAAAATCAGTTCAATATAGATAAAGTATATGTAAGTATATTCAACAAAATTCTGTTAATACAGTAACCCTTTGAAATATGCTGGACTGAGTACTAACAGAGAGAGAGCAAAAAGAAATGTACTAGCTTCAATAATTACATGAAGGAACAAACAGTGGTAGACTCAAGGTCTATGAGAGAGAGAAAAAAAGTTCAACTTTTGCCCTCTAACTGGCTTCAGAGATATAGCCTTTCTCTTCTAAAGTTGCAGGAGAATGAGTCATACACTTAAAATGAAAAAAAAAAAAAACCACAATTGTCTCAGTTGAGTTCTGCAATATTTTAATGCTTCACATTTCAAGATCCTTTACTTTCCTATTTCACAACCTATTATACAAACCAAATAGCTTCCTATTTTTTTTTATTTAAGTTCTGATCATTAATCCTTTCAACATACTCCTTTCCTAAGGAACCCTCAGTATAATTGAGATGTTTCTTTAAAATTAAAATTGCTAAAATTTAGCTTCAGTTATAAAATTAGACCGTGTTACAAATCTTATTTGTAGCCTGTAAACCCGCGCCTTGGGAGGCTGAGGTGACTGGATTGCCTGAGCCAGCAGGTTCAAGACCCACCTGGGCAACTTGGTGAGAAATCATCTCTACAATAAATCAAAAAATTAGCCGAGTGTGGTAGCGCGCGCCTGTAGTTCCAGCTACTTGGAAGGCTGAGGCGGAAGGATCGCCTGAGCCCAGCAGGTTGAGGCTGCGGTGGCTGGGAGCGGCCACTTCACTCCAGTCTGGGCGACAGAGTGAGACTCCAACTCAAAAAAAAAAATAAATAAATAAACAAATCTAATTTGTATAATACAATAATGAAATGATATTAAACACACACATATATACATTTGAGTGAAATGTAATTTTTAAAAGCCATGAGTGGAAACGTAAATCATCAAATGTTGCCTATCTATATAGCTCTCCACTTGTGTGAATAAGTGAATATAAATTACATACATTATAAATAAGTATAAATTATATCATATCTCAATTATTACATGTAATTTATTACATGTAATATGTACCATATAATTTGTATATGCAATTTATATACTTATACACATTATATGTTTAAATCAATATGTATTTATAAAACATATTTTTAAAAATTGCAATATACACATATTCACATATATACATGCACATATAAAAGCACTGAAGAAGCACTTATTTATTAATATCATAACATTTTAACATCTATTATGAGTGATGTAATGTGCCAAGTATCTGAAATATTGTAGCTAATAGGACAAACAATTCCTATTCCAATACAGCTTAGTGGCATTGTATACATTGGTTAAGAAATTAGCCCTGACTCCTTTGGTGAGCAGGGCGGGGGTTCCATATTATCCCAGGGAATGTCCAGCTTATTTAGTTGAAAGCCTAGCCATGAATCTACTGAGAAGATATCTGCTCTGTGTTCCCTTTCCCTTAGACTCTATTTGGTAGCCCAAAATGGAACAACCCTTCTCCTTTGCCAAAGTTAAAAACTAGTGGTGTATGAGCTTCGTGCAGTGGCAGTATCGTGACCAGGCATGATTGTTGCTAAATGAAAGCTTTTTCCAAGACCCTGGAATAACAACTTGCAATATAGTTGACACTGACACTTTTTGACAGTCTTTATTTTTTTATTTTTTTATTTTTTGAGTTGTGAGAAAGAGCAAGTCAAGCAGATGGGGATCAAAATGGGAGCTTGTTGCTCATAGAAATAATGGAGAAGAGGGCTTGGGAGTTTTCACCAGTCTATGAAACAGTCACGTTCAGAAAGACTTTCACATCCAGTCCCAGGCAAAACTAAACAATCTCAGCATTGCGTTCCACCACTCAATATCATCAACATCAGTACTCCACGTTCCAACAGAGGTGTGTCTTTTGCCAATAAGCTTGCCCCATGCCTTAGAGTAGAACAGAGTGCCTGCTCCCTCAGACAGCAGATATCAATCAAAGAGAGAAGTGGAGGAGAATGGCAGAAGTGTGCAGTCCCAGTTTAATCTTTTTTTTTTTTGAGTTGGAATCTCACTCTGTCGCCCAGACTGGAGTGCAGTGGCCGCTCCTGGCCACCGCAGCCTGGACCTGCTGGGCTCCGGTGATCCTTCCGCCTCAGCCTTCCAAGTAGCTGTAACTACAGGCGCGCGCTACCACGCCCGGCTAATTTTTGATTATTGTAGAGATGAGGTCTCGCCAAGTTGCCCAGGCGGGTCTCGAACTCGTGGGCTCAGGCAATCCACTCACCTCAGCCTCCCAAGGCGCGGGATTACCGGTTGAGCCACCCCCGGCCCCAGTTTAATCTTACAAGGGATAATGTGCTCCTCTTCTCGAAGGAAATGAGTTAATGTGCAAAGTCAACCAAAAATGGTACATTGATTGGTGTGTCTTTACACAGAAATATGGAACAAGAAGAATATTTGCTCCTCCAGCACACAAATGACCCCATATTTTGCATGTGAGTAGTCAATGCCAAAGGAGGAGGCAGTGAAAGACCTCACTCTTTTTGCAACCTCTGCTGCATGATTCCCTTTCTTGGGTTCAGTCAAGTAACTGCTTGACCTTCCTGGTCACAGTGCTTCCATCAAATCATGAAGAAGATCCATGTCAAATCCATCTGAACTGCATGACACACTTTAGAAAACTGGACCAATGACAGAGTTCCCAGGGATAACAAAGGAAGTTGTGTGCCTTCAGGAAAAGAGATATAGAATAATCTCACTATTATTATAATTAATATTAATGACTGGAAAAATAATTTTTTTCTATATCAAAACCTTCCCATTGTTATATTTTCTTTTTTAAATGAGTTTTATTGAGGCATAATTTATATATTATAAAATCTGACTGTCCAAAGTATATGATATAGTGATTTTTAGTATGCTTTCAGAGTTGTAAAGCCATAAATATTATCTAATTTTAGAATCTCTAAATCACCCTCCCCCCAAAAATGGCATATCTGTTAAGTGATGATTCCTCAATCCCTCTTCTTCAACACTGTCATCAATCCTGAAAACCACTAATCTAACTTCTCTAGGTAAAATAAACAAAACACTTCATAAATTTTCTGGCACATAGTAAGTGTCCAATAGTATTAGTGCAAAAGTATAACACCAGCCCACACATTAAGTCTAATACTGATACATTTCACTTGATGCAGAGCATCAAAACTTATCTTTGTAGATTTGGGGGTACATAAGTAGAGGAGGCTTGTGGTTGGAGTTCAGCTATTCAGTGTTGTAACTTCACATATTAGTTTTAATACAGATATAATTTACATGCCATAAAATTTACCATTTTACAGTATTGTTCAATATTTTATTAAAGCTATGCAATTACACCTACTATGCAATTTCAGAACATTTTTATAACACCAAAGAAAATGCATGCCTGTTGGCATTCACTGCCTATTCTCTACTCCCCCAAACACTGGCAACCACTAGTATATTTCTGTATTAATGAATTTGTATGCCCTAGACATTTCCTATATATGCATATATATGCACAATCTTTTATTTACCATTTATCAGTTTATAGAAATTTGAATCGTTTCCACGTTTTATGTTTATGAGTAATGCCGCTATGAACATTAACGTACACATGAATGTTTGACGTGTGTTTTCTGTTATCTTGGGTATGTGCTTAGGAGCGGAGTTGCTGTGTCATGGTAAATCTTAAGTCTAAGATTTTGAGAATTGACAAGGTATGGTATTATTTCATATTTCATTTTCTTCACATTCTCGTCAATATTTGTTATTGTCTGCTTTCTTATTATTTGTCATCCTAGTAGGTGTGATAATGCATCTCATTGCATTTTGCTTTTAATTTCACTAATAAAATAATTTTGGGTTTTTTTTGTGTGTTTATGGAGCATTTGCATTTCTTCTGTGGAAAGATTTCAACTAAAATTATTTGCACATTTTTTGAATTAAGATAGCTCTATTTTATTTTGATTGTAAGAGGTTTTTATTATCATTATTACTCTGGATCCAAGCTCTTTATCCAATATATTATTGCAAATACTTTATCCCCTTTTATGGCTTATCTTTCCATTTCTTAATGCTGTCTTTTACTGTAAAAAGTTTTTTTTTCCTTTTTATTTTTATGAAATCCAATTACCAATGTTTTATTTCACCATTTATGCTTTTGGTTTTATGTAAATAAACTATTGTCCAACCAGTGCTTTCTACTAAATGTTATAGTATTAGCTCTTACATGTAGGTTTCTGATGAATTTGGAGATATTTTTTATACATGGTATAGGTAGGGGGACCAGCTTTCTTCTTCTTCATGTGGTTTTTCTAATAGTTACAGCCTCATTTATCGAAAAAAAATTTCCTCTTCCATTGAAAAATCTTGGCAGTCAGTTGACTGTAAATGGAAAGGCTTATTTTTGGAATGTCAATTATATTTTATTGATATATGTACTATCTTTATTTTAAGCACACCAACACTTGCTATTTTTACATCTTTTCATAGAGTCAAATCTTGGTTTTGTCATTTCTATTATTTTTCCTATTCTTTATATATTTTATTATTGTCCCAATCTTTGTAATTTTCTTCCTTCCACTTGATTTGGGTTTAGTTTCCTCTTTCATTTCTAGTTTTAATTATGAAATGTTATTGTGATATTCTTTTTCTAAACCTAAGTGTTTAGAGCTAAAAATTTTGTTGAGAGCTCAGTTTTAGTTTCAGTTCTCATGTTTAGTATGCTGTGTTTTTGTTGTCATTCATCTCAAGAAATTCTCCTATTTTTATTATGATTTATTCTCTAACCTATCGATTAATTAGAACATTTTACATTTTCACATATTTATGAATTTCCAATATTTTCTTTGATTATTGCTTTGTAATTAAATTCCATTATGATACAAAAGCAGGTATTGTTTAATTTCAATTTTTAAAAATGTATTGAGTCTTACTTTATGGCCTTAACTAAAAAATGCTTTGTGTGTACTTCAGAAGAATGTAGGTTCTGCCATTGTGGAGTGAAGCGTTTTATAGATGTCTGTTAGGTTTATAGTTTATGATGTTTTCAACCTTCTATTTTTTTATTTTCTCCATATAATTTTTCTTCCTTTATTTCTGCAATAGTGTCTTTTTTTGTTAAATAAAACAAAACCACTATAACTATTTTTAGGCTTCTTTTACTCCATTCTTTGGTTATGTTGTTGCAGGTTGCCCTGGGGTTGACACTAACTTCTTAACTAAAATAAACTAGTTGAAATGAAAATAAATCTAATTTCAGTAGTATACAAAAAATTTTGTTCTAATTAGCATCTTTCTCTTTCCCCTCTTTTTATTGCTACAGAAATTACAACATTTGTGTATTGTAACTTAATTACATTTTTAAATCATTATTTTGTAAAGTTATCTTGTAAATCATAGCAGATGATAGAAACTGTTATAAACAAAAACATATTTATGTTACCCTATATATTTACCCATATAATCATCATAATTGATGCTCTTCATTTCTTGGTATGAATTTATATTATTGTCTAGTGTTCTTTTATTTATCATGAAGGGCTCTTTTTACTACTTCTTGTATGTAAAGTCTGCTAGCAACAAATTCTGTTTTTGTTTTTCTGACATCCCTTAACTTCACCTGCATATTTGAAGGACTGTTTCACTGTACATAGAATTCTAGGTGGATAGTCTTTATTTTCAGCACATTAAATATGTGATTCTACTATTTTATGGCCTCTATGTGTTCTTATGAGAAGTCAGCTGTTTACTGTTTAAAAATTCATGTAAGCAGTAAGTCATTTTTCTCTTGTTGACTTCAAGTTCTCTCTGGGTTTCTGTTTTTTAGCAGTTTGATTTATGATATGATTGTGTATGACTATCTTTGAGCTTATTTGCTTTGATTTGCTAAATTTCTTGGATGTGCAAATTAATGATTATGTTTTTCATTAAATTTCGAAAACAGTTGATCAATATTTCTTTGCATATTTCTGCTTCTGTTTCTTTTCTCTCTCTACTATGTCTTTAGTTTATTTGTACAGTGTTGTACTTTGTTTTTTTTCATAAGTCTTTGAGTCTTTCTTCTTTTTTTATCCACTTTTTTTCTTTCTGGCTACTGCCAGATAATATCAAAATGAATAATATTATTTCTCATTTTTGAATGTCTCTTTTTGTTTTAAACTGACATTTTAAATAAATATGAAAATTCTGATCATCTGATAAACACACCCACAGATGTTTTGTTGATGTTGTTGCTGCTACTCTTTATTCTTTTAATGATGTTACTGGAATATTCCTGCAAAGTCTGCATTTTCTGTCATGTACAGCCATAGAAGTCTCTGCTTGGTTGTCTTAGATAGCTATTGGCAATTATACAGAAATTTACTTAACTTACTTAAAAATAAGCTTTTTTTTCTTTGACAGTAGTCTGCGTGCTTCATGGCATGTCTTTAGCATGCTGAAAGTTTATAACTCTACCTTGGCCTTTATTTGGGCTCAAGGTCAGGAAATATCATAAATTATGTCTTTTCCTGAATACATACATAGCTCACGAATGTGTATTATTTTATATGGTTTCAGAAATATGACTGAGCCATTCAAAACCTTCTGTCAATATTTCATTCAGCATTTATTTTAAAATATTTTTTGCCAGCTCTTTGTTTTTCCAGCTTGTATTGCCATTTCTGACAGTTTCAATGTTAGACACTTGTCACTATTTTTTTTTTGAGTTGGATTCTCACTCTGTTGCCTAGGCTAGAGTGTGGTGGCATGCGCATAGCCACTGCAGACTCAACCTGCTGGGCTCAGGTGATCCTTCCACCTCAGCCATCCAAGTAACTGGAATTGTAGGTATGCACCACCATGACCAGCTAATTTTTAACTTATTGTAGAGGTGAGGTCTCATCAAGTTGCCCAGGCTGGTCTCTAACTTGGGCTCAAACAATCCTATCACCTCGGCCTCCCAAAGTGCTGGGATCATAGGTGTGAGCCACCGTACTTAGTCTTGTCACTGTTCATTTTCGACAAACACCCTGAGAGTGGGGCTTTCTCCACAAAAATAAACTTTATCTTGTCAAATAGTGAGAAAATCTGCAGACAGGACTATTTCACGAAACAGTCAGACAGGTCAAATAGTAATACCTCCGGGAATAGGACTTCTTTTCAGAAATTTCAAATCCATTCTCCCCTCTAGTAGTTGCTAGTCTGCTAGTTTTTAAGGCTACCACAGAGATGAGGGGAAAAGGATGGGAGTAGGGTAAGCTACAACACAACAAACTTACCATGCTTACCTAGATTCAATTGCTCGCTTAATAAATGCTCCTACCTTAAAGTCTTTTATGAATACTAATAATTCCAAAAAAGTTGATTTTGACAACGTCTTGCCAGTCATCATTTTTAATGGAAAAATTAATGTTCAAAGCTCATTCCTCATCATTCTGAAAATGCTACCCTCCAGTACATGTACATGGAATTAGAATCCTCATGACAGAGATTAAAACCATATCCTTTAATGTAATTGCAAATACCAGCCCAATCTGAATATAAACTAAATTTTGAGCTTCATTTATTTCAAAATTTCAAACTAAATGATCTGATTGCAGTCCTACATGCCTATAGAAGCAATTGTAAAGAGGAGTTATGCAATTGGCACTGATAAAAAGACACGATGATAGTCAAAGTCTTGTAGACCAGTGAAAGAAGAGCTAATCAGAACCTCCTTGCATATACGGGAAAAAATATTCATCTAATTTTTTTAGCTTGGACGTAGTGATACAGCTGTCTGGAGAACAATATTGAGAAGAATTCTGAGATTCATTTGTATTCAGTTAAAAAACAAATACCGGCCGGACTCGGTGGCTCAGCCTATAATCCCAGGACTTTGGGAGGCCAAGATGAGTTTATTGCCTAAACCCGTGGGTTCAAGACCAGCCAGGGCAACTTGACGAGACCTCATTTCTACAATTAAAAAAAATTAGCCAGGCCTATAGTTCGAGCTACATGGAAGGTTGAGGTGGAAGGATCACCAGAACCCAGTAGGTTGATGCTGGAGTGGCTGTGAGCATGTCACTGCACCCCAGCCTGGGCAATGGAGTGAGACTCCAACTAAAAACAAACAAACAAACAAACAAATACTGTGGGTGCTTACTAATGGCTACCAGACTTATGGAACCTTTATTCTCTCAAACTCCTTAATATGTGGAAGAGAGAACAATTTGAGTCACTTAAAGACAGTAAGACATCTAAAAGAAAGACTGGGGTGGAGTTCCCATAGTCTATTAAGATGTGAATAATTATATATATATATATATATATATATATATATATATACACACACACATATATAATAGAAAATTTATTAAATAAGTATGCAAACAAATTTTATACATCTATCTTCTAAGTCACTCCTAAACATTACCTAAGTTATACTAATAGGACCAGGGCATATGCAAAATGATGATTGCATTTATGCCTCTGGGCCAAGGACACATACAGAAGGGATAATGTTGATGAAGAAGAAGAAGAAGAAGAAGAAGAAGAAGAAGGGGAAGGGGAAAGGGAAGGGGAAGGGGAAGGGGAAGGGGAAGGGAGAAGGAGAAGGGGAAGAAGAAGAAGAAGAAGATTATTTCATATGCCTTGCTTACAAATTTTCTGACTTGAGAAGTAGCCTGCAGAATGATTATAGTGTATGACTTTGAAATCATAAAGAACTGGATTTGAATTTCTTCCTTGCATTTTATTAAGTTCAACTTTACAATTATTATCTTGTAGTATTATCAGCACTATTGCAGTGTTTTAGATAAAATAAGCTATGCAAAGCATCTAGCTGCCTGCCACATACTGTCTATTGTACGGCATAAGGAAAAAATTATGGACTTCGCAGCAATTTAGATGAATTTAGAGTCCATTACATTCAGTGATCTATTACAGAAACAAAGAACTGAATGCTACCTGTTGTGTTCTCACTTATCAGTGGGTCCTGAACATTTGTCACAATCCTAGAAGAAAGGGATTGGCAGTAATGGGACACTGCCAGGAGAGTGAGGGAAGGAGCAGATTACCTCACTAAGGGTACCCTATCCTGAACCAGGGGAAGTGAGGTCCACACGGAAGCCCAAACTTCACCTGCTTGTAAACCAATCATGTACCTGATCTTGACTTGTCCTCCACATCTTAATAATAAAATAAAGTTAAAAGCAATAAAGGAATAAAAATAAAATAAATAAAAGGTGTAGCTCTTAACATCATGTTATTTCATTAGATTAAATCAGACCCTGTGTCATGCAAGGGCAGTTGGAGGATCAGGGAGAAAACTCTTTGCTAGGGGAAGGTCTGTAAAAAGCGAAGAGCTGTCTTATTGTTGAAAGGAACAAAATGTTCTTTCCAAAAAAGAAAAAAAAAATTACAAAGCACACTAACAGCAATGACAACAGCACAAATTAAATTGCAATACACATTCAACATTGCACGCTCTGATGAGGAGCCAGAATCAAGAGGCCAAGATGGTCAGCGGTTTAAAAGCCTTGATTAGCTGTGTTGTGCGCAAGTATTGGTGTGTTGTGGTTGAGGTAGAACAAGTGTGTGAGGAGTCATAATAAATAAATAAACCAGTGAAAATGATTCCATGTGATAAGTGCCAGAAAGAAAGTAAACACACATAGAAGTAGGTCTGTGTGGGGGGAAAAATATGTTTTCCATGAAAGAGAAGACATTTTCCAAGACATAGGATTGAAGAAACCAATGTCAAGGAGAAAGTTAAAAATAAACTTCAGAGTAGGGCTTATTGATGTTGACAACTCCTTAGAAGATAGTAGAATCAGGAAAGTAGAACACATGGGGAGGGCGGTAATTCGCTTAGAAAGAAAAGGGTGCCCATCATTTACTGAAACCAGAAATAATTAGTCAAGGATGGATGAAGAGGCAGATGTTTTGAAGGTTATATTTAGTTTATATCCTCATTTCCTCGTCTAAAATCTGGGACAACTATATTCCCTGGTGGGCTTCTGAAGGAGTAAGAGTTGAGTTGAGATTTGAAAGCAGAGAAGAAGCTGGTCTATGTAGAGTTGGTAAACCACAAGGCAGGTGTCAAGACAGGAGGGCCTAAAGACAATGGGCTCCTGAGACTGGAGTCCAGTGAGCATGGGGAAGAAGAATGGAGTAACTAAAAAACTCATTCCATAAAGCTGATGGAAGCCTGCTGGGACCCATTACAGGCCAAGTTGAAGAGATTCCATTAATTCAAGCACACTAAGAATAAGTTGAAGGGTATCAAGCAGAGTGTAAACTGTACTGATTTATGTTTTTTAGGAAGGTTTGGAAACAGATAGTTGTGATGGTGTGCACCACATCATGAATGCTGGCAGTGACACTGACTTGTACACTTAAAAATAGCTAAAATGACAAGTTTTATGTGTTTTACCCTAGGTTTAAAAACATGAAAAGATGTATCTGTGGCTGAAATGCAGGGAAAACTTCAAGCAGAGATGAGGAGACACAAGGGAGGCAGTTACAATGGTGAAGACTCCTTGTCATATACAGACACCATAACGTGTTAGGCATTGTTTCTACAAGTGGAAGTGAAGAAACAGACATTTTGAAACCCTCAAAGTTGAAAGACATTCTAAGAGTGAAGCTAGAGAGAAGCTTTTCCTTTTACCACTAAATTTAGAAATGCATTTATTTTCAAACTCATGCCCTTCTTACTTTTCATTTCTCAATTTTGATGTTTATGTAAGCCTTGCTTTTTCATTTTGAGGTGTCAGATATGAATTGTCTTTTTTCAACTATGCATGAAAATTCCCATCAACAGAAATATTAACGATTCTTTATTATAACAGTGCAATTATGCCATATATAGCAGCAATTATAGCACATGCATTAAAATAGTCATCGCATTGTCTGAAATTTCTGACAGAAAAAGGCAATTAAGATATTTTTTAATTTAAATAGTAGTTATTCCGCTATTTGTCATGTTGCTTATAAAAAGGATGCATTTTGATTTTCGTGATTAAAAAAGACTACAGAGCATGAATTTTAAGAAAATTTTCCAAAAAATTGTAAATTAAATAAAGTTCTATTTGTAGAATTTATTTTAGCCACATTATTCTTTTTGCACAGTCTTATAGTAAGTAAAAAAGAAATCTTTGCTAGTTAAAGCATCATAATAGAAGATCTGCAAAGATAAGCATAATCAGAGGAAAAGCATATCAGAATTAAAGTATCTTTGACAATGCTCTAATCACATTGGGCAATTGAATGCATTTGACCAGAGAAAATGAATTTCAGTGACTAAGATTTAGGCATCTTGGTATTACAAAAAAAGCCTCAAAACTCCCAGATCAGTTAAAATGGAATTGTCTTAAATTTGCAATAATAATTTTAATAATTGAACCGTGAAGATAAAAGCAGGGCAGTGCAGTATTAGAATAATTTTGATATGCGCTAGTGCTATCTTGGTGCAAAAACACATTTGATATTTATCTCTGAATGCCTAGAGGAAGTTTTAGCACTTGTGTAGATCAGAATGATCAATCACTTGAAATAATTTTATTTCATATATAAAACTATCCTGGCACCTTTAATTCTGGAAGATTTTTTCAACAATATTCATCTGTACAGTGTTGTCTATGTGTGGTTCATTCCACCAAAATGTATCATGAATACACTCTATGACATTTATTGTGCTTCAGAATAAACATATAAATATTTATAAGAAAAGGGGTAAGAAAAGGGGAAAATAGCTTTGAAGTACTAAAGACTTGGTTGTACTACTTACTAATTCTTTGGCCTCATAAAAGACCTGTGATCATAATCAATTTTAGTGTTCTAATCTGTAAAATAGATACGCACTTTATCTTACATGTCTGTTACAAGAATAAAGTAGAATAATTCATATTGTATGTTTAGCACAGACCCTACATCGTATGTGCTTTTTAAGGTGTCCTTACTCTCTCTTGGCCTAATAAGCTCACATTGGTGAGAATAATGGAAGTGAAAAGAAAGAACATACAATAAATATACCAAATATATACTAATGCATTCACTAAATTGCATGTATGTTTCATTTAATACTATATCCAACAAATATTACTTGAAGTTTTGCCATGTAACAGATCAAGGATCATATAGTGCTGAGAAAAACAGCACAAGCAAACATTCCCAATTTGACAGAGTTTATACTCTCATGTGAAAGATAATGAACTAGTAAACTTAAAAATAAAGTAGCAAATATCTGTATGGTACTCTCCATGTGTCAGGGACTGATATTGATATTAAGGGACACTAATTTATTTAATCCTCACGATAACCTTATACAGTGGTACTATTGTTTGTATTCCCACTTTATACCTATTTGAGGAAACTGAGGAAGAGAAGAATCAAGTAAATTACACACATTAGTATGTAGCAGAGCTAGGATTCAAAACAAGGTAGATTGTTTTTAAACACAGTCATTTACTGCTTTCTTTAAGTTCGATAAGAAATTCAACTTGGGTGTTTAGCTGCACAGGGGGATAGAAAACTAGACAGCTGCCAATCACACACACATAGCAAGCAGTCAGGTACTATTCTTTTTTTTTTTGAGTTGGAGTCTCACTCTGTCGCCCAGACTGGAGTGCAGTGGCCGCTCCTGGCCACCGCAGCCTCTACCTCCTGAGCTCCGGCGATTCTTCCGCCTCAGCCTTCCAAGTAGCTGAACTCCAGGCGTGCGCTACCACGCCTGGCTAATTTTTGATTTATTGTGGAGATGAGGTCTCGCCAAGTTGCCCAGGCGAGTCTCGAACCCGCGGGCTCAGGCAATTCACTCACCTCAGCCTCCCAAAGTGCGAGATTACAGGCTGAGCCACCAAGCCTGTCTCCGGTGCTATTCAAAATAAAATGGGAGGCTATTAGAGGATTTTAAGCAAAAGAGTGATGAAAATTTCACCATATTTTATAAATTTAACTGACTATTATGTAGAAAAAAAGATTTTGGGAGAGCTAGAGAGGGGCTACAAAAATTAATTAGGATTTGATTCTTGGACGTCCTCGTGGAAAATGATGACAGCTTGGACAAATTTGTGGAGTTGCAAATATTGAGAATTAGCTGATGTGGGATCCAGTAGGATGTGTAGACTATAGAGCTTACTGATGGATTGGGGGTGAAGAGTGAGGGGAGTTTTGTTTTGGAATTGAGTTTGACATGCCTATCTAAAAATCCCTTCGGATACACAAATCTGGAGCTTGGTAAAAATTTAATGGTTGGTGGCAAACATTCACATGTCATTGTCCTATAGTCTTTAAAAATATAAGATCAAGTTGGATTTTATTGTGAACAAATGCATACAGGAGAAAGAAGTAAACCAAACTCTGAGGGTTTTAAAGCATTTAGAAATTGAGCCAGAGAGGAATCTCCTGCAAAAGAAATAGAAGAAAGAATGGCTACAAGAGTCAGAGGAAATTCAAGGAAGCAGAGAGGACAGACCCAAAAGCAGAGTATATGCCACTGTATTAAGTCACCTGGAAAGGTAGATATTATATTATTATCACTAAAATTGTATAGAAAAGGAAAAAAAAGGCTCCAAGTAGCACATAACTTGCCTAATGTCACAGGTAGTAGATATGATCCATATTGATGTCAGCAGGCTTTAGACTATGCTTGTATATATTAACCTTCCTAGTAACTATACAAACAGTGCAGTGGTAGGGCTCTAGCTAATGTAGGGAATTCTTTAAGAAGGGAATTTATTACTTTCCTTAAACTAATACAAAAAGGGTAAGCTTTTCTCTGGACCCTGACAAATTAGGAGTTTTTCAGTGACAGAAATGGCAGGAAGAAGTAGAAAGCATTCTAGACAGAGAAATCAGCAAACAATAAGCAAATCTACCACAGAGAGAAGAGCCTTGCATTATAGTTGTGTGTGGGTCTGCAAGTGTGTGAATTTTGTTTTATCTTCCAGGGAATGACTCATTATCTGGGACGTTTAAAGTGTAGGAGCAGAAAGGCAATGACTGTGGAAAAAACTTGGAAGGAAAATGTGATCAGGTTTTGTAGAATTTGTGCCATGCAAATGAGTTTGTCCTTTAATCTGCAAGCACAATAGGAAAACCAAAGGCTTATAAGGCTTGTAAACCATAGTAGCCTGATAGAGCTATCCATGTGGAAAATAATGTTCCCTTCCAGAGAAGATAAATTATTCTTGTTGTTTCAGCATCCTTAGTTTGAGGGAAAGCCATGCACCACTCTTAACTGGTTATGATGGAACTATTGATCACCACACATTTCTTCACCGTATCCAGTGGGATGAATAATTGATCTAGCTCGAGACATTTATAATTCCCTAACTCACTGGACATAGTGATCAAATGAGAGACAATTAGTGTTTTTTTATTGTCTATTGTATAGCTTCCAATAGAATGAAGCTGTCTTTCTTTTCATTGCAGCTGCAAAGTTAGCACCCTAAGAAGCTAAACTGCTGGTGGGTGGAGCCCAAGTAGTCTGTTGTTAAGAAGTCCCTATGGTATTATTCCGGATCTAGCCACTCCTCGACGCTTCCTTCCCAGACTTCACCGTTAAATAAATGGGTACATTTCTTTTACCCTTGGTTATATCTGAGTCCTTGTCTAATAGACTGAGGTGGAAAACCTGTGATGTAAATTAACTGGTTATGTCAACAATCCTAGGAAGAAATGAGGTAACTATAGCTATGGCGATAAAAACAATAATGCCCAAGGGACATATCTGAGGCATGTTGGAGAGTACTCATGTTTAATTTAATTAACATTCAGGAATATGGGAGAGTTCAGAATAACTGGAGCATCTTGTTTGAAATCTGAACCGTTATTGGTGTGAACATTCATATGTCACCATGTCAGCCCTCTGATGTGAAAGAGGGAGAGAAGACAGATGAGGAAAGAGGTTATTTAAAATAAGGAATATAAGAGAGCTGAAAATAAGTAATGGTTGGTGTCTGTGGATGTGAGTTGTATACAGAGGAAAGTAGAGGTATAGCTAGCAAAAATGTGGAGACCTTGGCTTTGGAACCCAGAGCAAGAGTGAGGAAGGATCACACATAGATTTGGGAATTATTCATATTTGCATAAGATGTACTTTTAGAGAAAATGTGGAAGAACACTGCGGAGAAAGAGCAACATGACAGCATTGCGCACTCTTTGAAAATAAGGCTATTTATTCATTAGTATATTTCTGGCACTAGTACATGTGTTTTATGAACAAATGGTTGATTGTGTAAGGCACAGTCCTTGGTTTGTTCCTTTTTGCAGTCCCCTTTATGACTCCTAAGAATCTCTGAAGCCAGGCGCAGTGACTCATGCCTATAATCTCAGCAGTTTAGGAGCCCGAGGTGAGAGGTATGCCTGAGTCTGTGAGTTCGAGACCAGCCTGGGCAACTTGGTGAGACCTCATCTCAACAATAAATCAGAAAAATTAGCTGGGCATTGTGGCACTTGCCTGTAGTTGCAGCTGTTTGGAAGGCTGAGGTGGAAAGATTGCCTGAGCCTAGCACGTCGAGGCTGCGATGGCCATGAGTGTGCCACTCTACTCCAGGCTGGATGACAGAGTAAGACTCCAACTTAAAAAAACAACTCTGAGATGTGTTTCCATTTCTATCTCCATTTACATATCAGAAGAGTGATAAGATCACATGAAGTTTAGAATTGCCAAAATTCTAATATTTTACGATGTGTATCTTGTATGTATGTTTAATTAGAAAGATAAAAGATGATTATCTTTAAAAGTTTGAAATTTATTTCTACATTTTAACATTATTTGATTATCTTAAAACCATTCTGTTCATATGACAATCAAATGAATAAAGTCCTTCAGAGTCACTTTGGCTGTCCAAATGTCAAGTCCAAATCAGTCAAGCTGTAGTCAGCACTAATCTTTGTTGCATAGCCATTGTAATTGTACTGGCAGAAATTGTCTTCCTTATTTAGTTCTCCTAGAATGAAGAGAAATTCACTGTCTAGGGACTGTTCAAAGCCTTAGCCAAATTAATTTTTGCCAAAACTATGAAGATTTAGTAGATGTATAGAAATAATTAATTTTTGTTTCTTTAAAAACACTATTTATGACTATAATTATTTACATTGCTGTGAAATAAATGGACTCAATGAAAAATTGAATTTGGCATTAAGTAAATGAATTCACACTTGGGGAGTTCTAGCACATTGTTTTTACATGATTGTATTTAAAGGTACTTGTATGTACTGGATAATATGACCACTATGACTAAAAAAATAAGTCAACAAATAAACACCAGCGTCATTTAATGTAGTCTGAAAACATCTATTCCATGCGCTTTATTTATGGTGCAAGCTTTAACAAATATTTTTCTATTTATTTTTCTAGTCCTAAAAAGACTCATTTAGGGAGGCAATTTTAATATGTAATGCAATGCAACTAAGATATCCACTTGAAATTGTAAATACCAAGTTGATAATTTTTAATGAATGATGGTTAAATATTTTACAGATGCATGATACAATTTAAAAGAGAAATAAAAGTGATATGTTAAGAAAGAAGGTAAATATTTGTGTGTTGCTTTTTTCCCCCCTATTGGATATACCATTACCCAATGTTGCTCCACTAGAAAAGGGTACAATAACTTATTTATTCCCCTAGAACTCTGCTCAGAGAATTGTATTAGTAATTAAAGATTTATTCTTTTATTTTACTACTCTTACAGTAGAGATAGAATATGCTCTGGGTTACCTTTTGCTCAGGAGAGAAAAGGTCTTGTTTGTTGTCAAGGCTTTGATTCCTACTAGCTGTGTTCCTTGGTCAACTCATTGCCTTTTTGTGGCCTTCAGTTCCTTCCAACGTGAATTTGGAATAGTGTACTTTCCCATTTTCTTCAGTCTTTTGTTGGGGAAATGGAAGGAGACGATGATGATCATCATTTGTATGTATCTACAACATTCACATTTCTAAGCCTTTGTGCATTTTAAGAGGGATACCCAGAAATTCTAGGAGGAAGTCTGACTGCTACTTGGGGCAAGAGATCAACAAATATGCACTTCTCAGGGTGAATGTCCATTCTGAAAACCTGCTCTCCTGTTTCCAGGTCTAGAAATTCGCTCTTTTTTCAAAGTATATTCAGTTGGGAACTATTCATAATCAGAAGATACTGATGAATAAACTGACATGATAAAACTTTAGTGTATGATAAATGTTAACCTTAAAGAGAGAACCATTAACTAGGCCTCCCACACAGTGATAGCTTGGAGGCCAAGTGAATCATCAGAGGGATACTTATTGATTTTAGAATTAGAACAAAGTAATGGTCTCAGGAGATATGCATCCTGATTAACAATTCCAGCAACTCTGGATTAAAATATAAACTAGTTATTTTATATCTTCATGATAAAACAATTTTAATAGTACATCTGGATTGATTTTAAAATATTCATTATATTATTTGCTTCAAATACTTCTATAAAAGAGTATGTTTGATTATTGTTTCTTTGTTTAAGTCTTTTGTGGAGCACTACATTTTTGAAAGAATGGTATAGTGAGTAGGCAGAGTAGTGTTTTGTAGTAATAAAACTATGATATGGCTACATTACTTCTTTCCTGTGTGAACTTTGATAAGTCATGTAATCTGTGTGCGTTAATATCTTTATCAGTAAAATGGAAGGTGTACTATTTGTGCATTGCTTTCACTGCTAGGCACTGAAGCTCAAAATAAGATGCAAAATAAAATGCATGCTGTATCTCTCACACAGAGAACAATTTAATGGGGAAGAGACTTATTAAATTAATAAAATTAATTTGTTACAAAGAAGAACACAAGCAGTGCTGAGCTAGTAAAGCTGCTCTCTGGAGAGAGAAATAAAAATCCCAGATTGTAATGTTTGCTGATTCTCATGGAGTTAACACTCCCCTTATGGCCAATTTCAAGCTATCAACCAGCTCACAGATTACCTGAATATTTTGTTATATGCTCTTATAAGCCAGTATAAGTTGGTGGCAGCCACAAGTGCAAGTTCAATAGGAAGAAACGGTTTCCTATCCAGAAACTTTTATGAACATCAATAGGATTAATTAAGTTAGCTTATGTAAGTTGCCTAATGGAATTTTATTTTTGCAGAATAAATTTCCTATAAGCACCATGCTTTTTTATTCTACATTTTTATTTAAGGCACTGCTTGCTTCTATTTAATAGATTTAAGAACTAGACAAGGGTTAAAGACTGAAAAGAGTTCTATCTGTATTGGAAGTTTTTAAAGAATTGCAGTTTAAATTACACTGTAATGCATCTTATTTGGCTTTAGGATTCAGATTATGTAAGAAATAGAAGGCAAACAGGTTTTTAAATGTCCCCAGAGGAACGAATAATATACATGTTGTGATCAATAGATGGGATAAGATGATCACTCAGCAGAGCATTAATTTTCTCCTAGCATTCATGATTCTCTCTTGGGAGTAAATAAAATTATCATTTTTTTCAAATCTTTATGTTGAAACTTTTATTTATCCTTTGTCATCTTAACTTTTTTTATTTCTCTTTCCCAATATCCATCTCAAATTCATTATAGTGTCATTCTTATTTCATATTTCCCTTCACCTACCATAAAAACTCTTGGTTTTAATTTTCTCTCGCCTTTATCTTAAATCTTTACTATTCCTTTTTTCTTTATCTTCTTCATTCTGATCATTTAATTTTATTTAGCACATGCAATTTTCTACTACCTGCTTTGATATTTATTTTGAAGGCAATAACTGAGTTATAACTTGCATATAAGAAAATGCACATATCTTTCTGGGCATGGTGGCTGTGCCTGTAATCCTAGCTACTCAGAAGTCTCAGACAGGTAGATAGTTTGAGGCCAGGAGTTTGAAACCAGCCTGATAAACATAGTGAGACTCTGTCTCAAAAAAATAAAATAAAAATAAAAACTAGCCAGAAAAGGTGACATGCTCCTGTAGCCTCAACTATCCAGCAGGTGGACACAGGGGAATTGATTGAGCTCAGGAGTTCAAGATTGCAGTGAGCTATGATCATGTCATTGCACTCCAGAATGAGTGACAAAGTTGAGACTGTCTCTTAAAAAAAAACCACAGATATTAAACATATACTCTCATGAATATTAACAAAGGAATTCATCCATGCTACAACATGCTAATTAACACTAAAAAAAAAAATCTATCACCACAGAAAGTTTCCTCCTGTTTATTTTCAGTAATCCTGTGCCCCATGATAATTATTGTCCTGATTTCTATTACCATAGATTAATTTAGTCTATCGTATTCTATACAGATGTAATCATACAACATATATTATTTTGTGCCTGGCCTTTTAAATTTAACATAACGTTTTTGAGATCATTGCTTTTGCTTCTTTTATCAGCAGTTTATTCTTTGTAATTTCTATGTGGTATATCATTATATAAATATACAATAATTCGTTAATGTATTCTCTTGATGGACATTTGGGTAGTTGTCAGTTTAGAATATTTGTGAATAAGGCTTCCATGAGCATTCTTGTTTACAACTTATTTATAATGTAGGTTTGCATTTTGGGAGGAGATGAAATTATATATCTTGAGGTAAAACAGCTCATAAGCTAAATACATAAGTACTATTAGAAGAAACTACTTAAGATTTCCCAAAATGTCTATAATATTTCAACACCCATTAGCAATGCATAAGCGTTCCAGTTACTCCACATCCTTACCACATTTACTGGTTCTGGCTCTTTAATTTTAACCATTTCAATTAATGTATAGTGGTATCTTATTGTAGTTTTGCATTTTAGTATCCTGCAGACTAATGATATTAAGTCTCTTGTCATGTACTTACTAACCTTCATATATATTCTTTTATAAAGTTTAAGAAGTTTCATTTTCTCCCATTTTTAAATGGGCTGTTTGCATTTTTGTTATTAATTTGCAAAAATCCCTTATATATTTTGGGAACAAGTTGTTTTTCAAATATAAGTGTTTAAAATTACTCTTGCAGTCTTTTACTTATATTTTTATTTTGCTATGAAGTTGTTTGATGAGCATAAAAAAGTTTTACTTTATTTTTTTTATTTCAATCGCTTTGAGGGATACAAGTAGTTTTATTCTAAGCTTTAAGTGTATCCATCACCCACCACCTGGCACATTGTACCCGATAGGTCTATAGACTTTCGATTAAGTCTAAAGTATTGCAGATAGCTAGCTAGCTAGCTAGATGATAGATAGATAGATAGATAGATAGATAGATAGATAGATAGATAGATAGATAATCTATTTCAACAGACAGTCAGATAGACATACAGCTATAAGTAGGCAAGCAGGAAGGTAGGTAAGCAGGTAGTTGGTGCTTTGTGTCCTAGGAAATCCATGCCTACATAGATATTGTCTTTTTCAGTTGAGACTTCTATGAAGGAGAGAAGAAGATGAAATTTTGTTTGCAAAAATGATTATTGAGGAGTAGCATGTATTAAAGAAAAGTAATAAAAGCAAGTTGAGGCAACAAGAGACATCAAAATGAGTTGTAAATCTGATAATAACTTGCCAGTTTATCAGAGAGCTCCAGAGAAAAGATTGCTAATTACAGGAGTCCTTGTATGGAACAGACATGGGTACTCTGCTGTTCCACAGTCTTGCTCTCATTGCCTGGGACCACCTTGATCAGCATATAAGCCTGAAGACAGGGTATAAACCTGAACACAGAGTATAAACCTGAAGACAGAGTATAAACCTAATCTGAGGAGTGCAAACCAAGTCTGTCACAGCCCATTCTTTGTGGTATATGATACACTCCATCGCACGTGGGGAGAAAGTCAACCTATGTTCCAGTGTGTCTCTCTTTCTGAGGGGAGACTTGAAATCTGAAGGCTAGTGAGACACAGAACAGCACTGCATGGTTTTTGAAGTTGGTTTGGGGTTGCAATTGATAGTCATCAACTTTCTCTTCCACTGCCAGTATAAATTCTCCTTGCTCTAATTCCTCACTTACTGGTCTCAGTGATTATTTGGTAAAGTGATTTAAACCCTCATTCTTAGAGGTGTCTAAGCCATTGGTTATCATGCTTTAGATCAGGCTTTCTGCACATGTCTGTTTACAGAGGGTAACCGTTCTTCTTGCCTATTGGACCCTGGACACAAGGAATCCAAAATTCTCATTGGAAGCTATAGTCTCCGGTTGAAGGATATTCGTGCTATGTCCCCTCTCTACTGTTTTAAAAGTCAAACCACAAGTATGGCTGCAAATACAGCACTATCCATTACAGGCACCTGCTTAGTGATCTGACCACTGCATTAGTGAATCTTGGACTTTTCTTCTTTATCATCTCTGGTTCAGGAATTCCATGCAGCTACGAGTGGAGGAAGGGGTGCTTGGTAAAACCATTTTGGATAATGGGGGACTGGAGTACCTGTTCCTGCAGCTTGCTTGTGTCCCCTGGCCATGCTTGGACTCAGTTCCATATGTACTAATCTTATTATTGATTGCTGCTGGACACACACAGAATATTTTGTGGGGGTCTGGTACAACAAAACTCACGATGGGCAGTTCTGAATGCATCATCACTTAGTATCAGCCTTCCATCTCTACTAGGACCCAGTAGCATTTCAATGACAGGTGTGCCATTTTTCAAAGTATACATTATGGTTTTGCTCCACAGCCACAGGGATCTCCACTGTGTTTCTCCCATAGAGACTTCTCATAAGGTCTACACTGTATCTTTTTGCCAACTCTGAGCTTCTGAAATTCTAGGTATTCTGTTTCTTGTTGTCCATGCTTCAGGGCTGCTGTGTCATTGTATGGACTTGCTACAGACCTATTTCTGATATAAGTCCCACTCAAATCTTCTGCATAGAACAGAGACATATCTCTTCAGATCCTGATAGTATTGCAACTTCTTTTTTGTGGTATGTGATTCAAGAAACTGTAATTTGACCTTTACGTTGAAGAGGATGTCTTGGAACATTCCTATCTTCAGGCTCAAAAATTTTACTGAAGTGGAAGATTTTTAAAATTTCAGAGGGCTTAATTTCTGTTCTCTAAAGAAAATATTTTCAATGCCCCCAGGATACTTGTTACCTCTTATTCATCTATGAGGAGATTATTTACATAATGGATCAATGTGATGTTATTTTAAATGGCCAAATGCTACAGATCTCCTTATATTATATCATGATACAGAACAGGAAAGTTAACATAGCCTTAAGGCAAAACTGGGAAAGCACATTATTGTATGCTTCATGTGCATATAATCAGTTTCTAATCCTCTTCTCTGATTCAAATGAAAAAGGATACATTTGCTAAATCAAGAATCAAATACCACATACCCATGGACTAGTAATTCTGACAGTGTGACAGTTTTCTGTAGTCTATAGTTATTCTCAGCATCCCTCTGGTTTCTATGGGGGCCAGGATAGAAAATTATCCAAAAAAATGTGATCACCTCACCTTGTTTTTTCTAAATCATTATGATGGCCTTAATCTTGACTACTCCATTTCCTCCCTGCCCCCTCAGAATGTGAGGTTATTTGGTTTACTATTTTTATCAGGGAGGGGAGGGATTCCACAGGCTCACTTTAATAGCTATAGGCTAAGAACCTAAAGCTAAATATGTGAAGAACAATTATACATTCAAGAAATGATCAATGGAGCTATGGACCTGTTAGATATTTAGTGAAGACTCCGCTTCTTACCTGGGCCCCATAAGCCCCCAGCTCTAAGATAGTGGTCATAATAATGGTATTGATCAATGTATCAATGTCTATTCAAATAATGTATCAAATAGTCCTTGAAATATCTGACTTTTCTCTTTTATCCAATATACAATCTTTTGAATAATGACTATATTTCCTTCAGACAATAACTGACATAATTATTATAGTGTATACTTGATATCATGTTTTAGAGTTCTTCTTCCTTAAAAACTGGCCTCTTCTTCAGTCAATATGTTACATGTCTAGAAATTTAAGAATTATTTACAATTTTTTATGATGGTAAATTTTCTCCACCCCTTCCTTCAATTCTTAACTTTTTTTGGGAAAATAATTTCTATCTATTATCTATCTATCAAGTATCTATCTATCTATCTATCTATCTATCTATCTATCTTTCTATCTATCTATCTAATCTATTATCTATCCATTAACCAACTGTCATTTGAGTTTCTTTGTGTGTAACCAACCTATCATCTATTTATCTACTGGTGACCAAATGGCTCTCCTTCTCTTTACCACTGGAGACATCCTACTATAGTAAAGATTTTTGCAACACTTGGTATGCCAAGCCCTCTTGGCTACTACTGCAAAATCTTTGCCAGCACAAGGAATATCTGTAGTTAAATATATCTATTGGAGAATTCTGGCATTCATTTAAAATGCATTAGGTCCCTTTGTCACAGTCTTGTTCAGTCACTGACAAGTAATCCCAAGAAGAATATGATATTATCTCAAAAACTGATGGTCCAAAGGAACTAACAGCTGTACTCTGTCATTTAACCATACTCCTCACAAATAGTACAGATTGAAATAAAATTTATTTTTGCATTTAAAACTTGTTCTCTATAATATTGCTTAATTGATATGTTTTTGAGGGCGAGAGATTCTTGAAGATTTTCTATGAGTATGCTTATGTTTTATGTTAATCGAGTCAGTTTTATTATTTTAAAAAATTATCTGGATGACTTATGCATTTTTTCTCTGTTTCTTATTTGTTTCTTTTTTACTCCTTATTTTATTTGTCCTTCCTCTCTTCCTTACTCCTTTTCCTCTTCTTTTTCCTACTTTCATTCCATTATTTTTTTTATTTCTACTTTTCCTGTGTTCAGTTAAAAAATGTTAAATTGTATAAACACATGTAAACACGACACAATTTAAAAATGTGAGATATGAGGCAAGTAAAAAAATAAAGATGTAGAATGTTTCCATCACCCAAGAAAATTCCATCATACCTCTTTATAGTCAATTAAGTCCCATTACATTCAACAGTTTTACTTTTTATCATCACAATTTAATTCTGAAATGTTTAGAACTTCACATATAAATATAAAATTTTAAAATATGCACTTTTGTTAATTTAAAGTTCTCTAAGAAACAGACCCCAATAAAAAAAAAACATACACAAAATGTATTTATCTGTTTTCCCCAAGCTTCTCCCACCCCCAGCCCATGGTAACCACCATTCTACTCTGAAATTACATGAGTTCAACTTCTTTAGACTCTAAACATAAATGAGATCATGCAGTATTTGTCTTTTGTGCATGGCTTATTTCACTTTACATAATGCCCTCCAGTTTCTTCCATGTTGAAGCAAATGACAAGACCTCAGTCTTTTTATAAGGCTGAATAACCTCCCATGTGTGTTTTTATCCTCTTTTCTTTATTCATATGTTGATAGTCAATTAGGCTGATTCAATTCCTTGACAATTTTGAGTGATATTACAATAAATTCAGGTGTACAGGTATCCCTTTGGCATACTGATTTAATCTCTTTGAATATATACACAGTAGTGGGATTGCTGAATTATATGGTAGTTCTGCTTTTAATTTTCTGAGCAAACCCCAGATTGTTTCCTATAATGACTGTAATAAGCTACATGCCCAGCAACAGTGGTAGGGGCTCCCTTTTTCCACATCCTCACCAATACTTGTTATCTTTTGTTGTTTGGAGAATAGTCATTTTATCAAGTGGCAACATATTTTTTCAGTAAAATATGAAAGTATCCATTTTTAGTAAAATGCAATAAAATAATTAGGAAGTAATGAATACCTTATTTACTTATTTATATATTTTAGATTCAAGGAGTACACATGTGTGCGTGTTACATGGACATATTGGGTAGTGATAGGAATTGGGTCTCAGGTAGCCCATTCCTCAGATCGTAAACATTGCACCCTGTAGATAGTTTCTGAACCCTAATCCCCTCCCCCCTCCTTCCTTATTCGTGTCCCCAGTGTCTCTTATTTCTATCTTTGACTATTTCATTCCCATATATGAGGGAGCACATGTGGTGTTGGGTTTTCTGTTTCTTTTTTGTTTTTTAACTTTTAATTTTTTTTATTTTGAAGATGTGGGGTACAATTCAGGGTTAGGTATGCAAATGTTCATTTTCCAGGTACCCTTGTGGATGAGGTGCGCCACCCCCCTTCTCCAGGCAGTCTCCCACTACTGCCAATCACACTTCCTCACCCCCCTCCCGGCAGTTTCCCGCTAGAGCCAATCCTTTTCTTATAGTATTACCAGAATTGTTCAAGGTCCACTTATGAGTGAGAACATTTGATACTCAGTTCTTTGTTTCTGTGAAAAATCACTCAGTATTATAGACTCTAATTCCATCCGGGTTGCTGCAAAGTTCATGATTTTTCTCTTCCTTATGGCTGCATAGTACTTCATAGTATTCCATAGTATTCCATCGTGTATATGTACCACATTTTTAAAATCCAGTTTTCTTTTGATGGGCAGCACGGTTGGTTCCATGTTCTTGCTACTCTGTGAACAATGCTGCGATAAATATACGTATGCAGGTATCTTTTTTATAGAGTGATTTGAGTTCTTCCAGGTATATTGCCAATAGGGGGATTGAGGGGTCGTATGCAAGGTCGATTTTTAGATCTTTTAGGAATCGCCGCACTATCTTCCACAGAGCCTGCACTAGTTTACACTCCCAACAGTGTAGAAGTGTTCCCTTTTCACTGCATCCTCTCCAGCATCTGTTGTTTTTTGAGTTATTGATGATAGCCATCCTGACTGGAGTTACTGGTATTTCAGTGTCGTTTTAATTTGCATTTCTTTGATGACAAGTGAGGCTGAGCATTTTTTCATGTATCTGTTGGCTGCTTGTATGTATTCTTTTGAGAACTGTCTTTTCATATCCTTTGCCCACTTTGTAATGGGGCTGTTTGTTTTTTTCTTTTCTGCTCGTTTGAGTTCCTTGTAGAACCTTGATGTTAGGACTGTCAGACAGGGAGCTGGCAAATATTTTTTCTCAGTCTGTGGGGCTGGATCCCTGCTTTCCTGATTATTTCTTTGGCTTTGCAGAGGCTTGTTAGTTTGATGAGGTCCCATTTGTCTATCTTATCTCTTATGGCATAGGCATTTGGGGTTAGGAATTGGTTGTCAGTTCCAATTTCCCTAAGGGTGTCTTCTGCAGTTTCTAAGGTTCTTACAGTTTGAGGTTTTATATTTAGGTCTTTGATCCATTTAGAGTTGATTTTTGTGTATGCTGATGGGTAGATTTCTTGTTTTAATCTTTTGCATGTGGTCAGCCAGTTTTCCCAGCACCATTTACTGAATAGGTTTTCCTCTCCCCAGTGGTTGTTGTTGGAGGCTTTCTCAAAGATGAGTTGGTTGAGAAATTGAGGTTTCACTTCTGGAATCTCTATCCTGTTCCATTGGTCTATATGCCTGTTGTACTACCAATACCAGGCTGTTTTGGTTATTGCAGCTTTAAAATAAAGTTTAAAGTCTGGGTGTGTGATAACTCCTGCTTTTTTTTCTGAGGATTGTTTTGGTAATTTGTGGACATTTATATTTCCATATGAATTCATGTATTGCTTCCAGGTCTGAGAAGAATGCTGGTGGTAATTTAATGGGTATTGTGTTAAATCTACAGATTGCTTTGGATAGGATGGACAGCTTTACAATGTTGATTCTTCCTATCAATGAGCATGGAATATTTTTCCATTTGTTTGTATCATCTTTGATTTTTTTGAGCAGTGTTTTGCAGTTTTCATTGTAAAGTTCTTCCACATCTCTGGTTAGGAAGATGCCAAGGTATTTGAATTTTTTTCTGGCTATTGTGAATGGGATTGTGCTTTCTATTTGGGTTTCTGTTTGTTTGTTTATTGTTGGCGTATAAAAAAGTCACTGTTTTTTGCTCATTGACTTTATACTCTGAGAATTTTCCGAAGTCCTTTAGCAGTGCAAGGAGGTTTTTCACTGATTCTGTTGGGTTTTCAAGGTATAGAATCATGTTGTCCGCAAAGAGGGATTACTTGACTTCCACTTTTCCTATTTGGATATCTCTGATCCCCTTCTCTTGTCTGATTGCTCTATCTAGGACTTCCAAAACTATGTTGAAAAGGAGAGGTGAGAATGGGCATCCTTGTCTTGTTCCAGTTTTCAGGAGAAATGGTTCCAATTTCTGTCTGTTTAGCAGTATGCTGGCTGTGAGTTTCTCATAGATGGCTCTTACTATTTTGAGATATGTTCCATCTATGCCTAGACTTCAAGTGAGGAAAACCTGAAGTCCAATCTTCAAAGTTTTCAAAGATAAACCATTTCAACCAAGAATTACCTACCCATCTAAGCTAAGTGAAGTTCATGATTGTTTTAGTTGCGTTTCCTTTAGGGGTGTTAGCCATCAATTATTTACCTAGGTTTTGATGTCCATCAGAGTTTTTTTCTGGGTTTTCTTCTGGGATTGTTATGGTCTCAGGTCTGACATTTAAGTCTTTAATCCAGCTTGAGTTCATGTTTTTATATGGGAAGAGACAAGGAAAAGTTTTGTTTTTCTGCATATAGCTATTTAACTTTCCCAGAACCATTTGTTGAATAGGTTGTCCTTTCAGCAGTGTATATTTTTGTCTGTTTTGTCAAAGATCAGTTGGTTGTAGGTATTTGAGTTTATTTCTGAATTTTCTAATTTGTTCCATTGGTATATGTGTCTTTTCTTGTACCAGTACCATGCTGTTTTGGTTACTACAGACCTGTAATATCATTTGAGTCAGGTAATATGATGCCTGAAATTCTATTCTTTTTGCTTCGGATTTATTTGGCTGTTCACTTTTTTGGTTCTATATGAATTTTAGGATTTCTTATTTTTAATATGGGAAAAATGAAATTGACAGTTTGATAGGGATTGCATTGAGTATGTAGGTTACTTTGGGTAATATGGCCATCTTAATAACGTTTATTCTTCCAATCCCTGAACATGAGATGTCCCTTCATTTTTTTGTGCCCTCTGCAATTACTTTCATCAGAGTTTTGTAGTTATCTTTGTAGAAATCTTTCACTTCCTTGGTTAAATATATTTTTAGGCATTTTAGCTTTTGTGTTGCTGTTGAATATGGAATTGAGTTCTTGATTTGATTCTTAGCTTGGTTGCTAGTTTTGGTGTATAGCAGTGATAATGATTTGCCTGTGTTGATTTTGTATGCTGAAACTTTACAAATTCATTTCTTGACCCTGGAGTCTTTTGGAGGAATCTATAGGGTTCTCTAGGTATGAGATCATATCGTTGGTATGCAGAGATAGTTCGCTTTCTTCTTTTCCAACCTGGATACCCTTTATTTCTTTCTTTTGCCTGATTGCTCTGGCTAGAACTTCCACTACGATGTTGAATAGCAGTGGTGAAAGTGGGCATCCTTGCCTTGTTCCATTTCTGAGGGGGAATGTGTTTAACTTTTCTCCATTCAAGGTGACATTGGCTGTGTGTTTCTTGTATGTAGTGCTTATTATTTTGAGGGATGGTCTCTCTATGCCTATTTTACTGAGATATTTTATTATGAAGGGATGCTGGATATCATCAAATGCTTTTTCTGCATCTATTGAATTAATCATATATTTTTTCTTTTTAATTCTGTTTACGTAGTGGGTCATATAATGACTTTCATATGTTGAACCACTCTTCCATAGCATGGATAAAATGCATTTGGTTGTGAAGTATGTTTTGCTTAATATGCTGTTGAAATCTGTTTGCTAATATATTTTGAGAATTTTTGCATTAACGTTCATAAGAAATATTGTTCTGTTGCTTTCTTTTATTGTTGTGCTTTTGCTGGCTTTGGTATCAGAGTGTTTCTGGCCTCGTAGAATGAGTTAGGGAGGAGTCTCTCCTCTTAGTCATGTGGAGTAGCTTCAGTAAAATTGGTAACAGTTCTTCTTTGAAGGTCTGGTAGAACTCATGTGTGAGTTCATCAGGTCCTGGATTTGTTTTTTGTTGGGAGACTTCCAATTATGGTTTCAATCTTGCTACTGTTATTAGTCAGGTAATATGACCAGGTTTCTCTTTCTACCTGATTCGAGGATGAGGGGTTGCATTTTTCCAATAATTTAACCATTTTCTCCAGATTGTTAAGTTTGTTTGCATAGAGGTGTTCATAATAGTCTCAGATGATCTTTTGAATTTCCATCATATCAGTTGTAATGTCTCGTTTTTTCATTTCTAATTGTGCTAATTTGAGTCTTCTCTCTGTTCTTAATTACTCTAGCTAGTAGTCTATCAATTTTATCTTTTCAGAAAACCAACTTCTTGTTTCATTGATCCTTTATATTGTTTTAATTTCAATTTCATTTAGTTTCATTCTGATCTCTGTAATTTCTTTTCTTCTGGTAGTTTTGGATGTGGTTTGTTTATGTTTTTCTAGTTCTTTAAGGTGTGATGTTGATACGTGATCCTTCAGTCTTATTAATGTAGGCCATAAGCACTGTAAATTTTCCTCTGAGGACAGCTTAAAGGTGTGTCCCAGAGACTTTGATAACTTGTTTCATTGTTATCATTTGATTCAAGGAATTTTTAAATTTCCATATTGATTTCATTGTTGGCCCAAGGACCATTTAGGAGCAAAATATTTAAGATGAATGTTTTTGTTTGGTTTTGCAAGTTTTTCTTTGAGTTAATTTCTAGTTTTATTCCACTATGGTCTGAGATGGTGTTTGGTTATGATTTTGATTTTTTTGAATTTATTGAGACTGGATTTCTGGCTTATCATATGGTTTATCTTGGAGATGTTCCATGTGCTAATGAGAAAAGAAAAAGTATATTCTGTAATTTTGGAATAAAATATTCTGTAGATGTCTGTTCATTCCATTTTCTCTTGAGTCCTATTTAACTCCAATATTTCTTTGTTGACTTTCTTCCTTGATGATTTGTCTATTGCTGTCAATGGAGTGTTAGAGTTGCCCACTATTATTGTATTGCTGTTTATCTCTTTTATGTCTAGCAAAATTTGTTTTATAAAGCTGGGGCTCCAGTGTGAGGTGCATATATACTTAGAATTTCTATGTCTTCTCATTGGATTATTTTATCATTATATAATAGCCATTTTTGTCTCTTTGTTTTATTGTTGTTAATTTAAAATCTGTTTTATCTGATATAAGAATGACTGCTCATTTTTGTTTTTATTTGTGTGGAATATTTTTCCCTACTCTTTAACTTTGAGTGTATAGGAGTGTTTGTGAGAGTTAATTGGGTCTCTTCAAAGTGGAAGATATTTGAGTTGTGTGTGCATGTGTGTGTGTGTGTGCGTGTGTGTGAGTTAATCCATTTTGCCAGTTTATATAGATTTTAGTGGGGCATTGAGACCATTTATGTCCAGAGTTAATAATAATAATATGTAAGATACCATTCTATTTATCATACAGGTGGTTATTTTGTTGCTTTAAAAACTTTTCTCTATGTGTTGGTTTTTCATAAGGCCTGTGAACTTTATGATTTCCAGCATTTTTCTACTGGTATTTTGACCTTTTGTTTCAGTATTTAGAACTCTTTTGAGGATTTCTTGTGGAGCCAGACTAGAGGTGACAAATTCCCTCAGCATTTGCTTGTCTGCAAAGGACTTCATTTATTTTTCATTTATGAAACTAAGTATTGTTGGTTGACAGTTATTCTGTTTGAGGAACTCAAAGATTGGGTCCCAATCCTTTCAGGCTTGTAGGATTTATTCTGAAAAGTCTGCTGTTAGTCTGGAAAGTTTAGCTCTGTAAGTTATTTGATACGTCTGCCTCTGTTCTATTAAAATTATTTCCCTTACATTAACTTTGCAAAGCTGGATAATTATATGCCTTGAGGGTGACCTTTTTATAATAAAATCTCTAGGAGTTCTTTGGGTTTCTTGTATCTGGCTGTTTAGATGTCTGTCAAGGCCAGGGATATTTGTTTTATTATTCCCTCAGATAGGTTTTCCAAACCTGTTGCTTTCTCTTCTTTCTCAGAAACACCTATGATTCTTATGTTTGGACATTTTATATAATCCCCCATTTCTTGGAGACTTTGTTCTAGTCTCTTGATTCTTTTTTTCTTTATTGTATTCTGATTGGGTTCATTCAAAAGCATTGTCTTCAAGTTCTGAGATCTCTTCTTCTGCTTATTCTAGTCTATTTAAAAAAATTTCCACTGCATTTCGTACTTTTCTAAATGGTTTTCTCACTTACAGAATTTCAGCTTTTTTTTTTAGGTGCTTATCTCTTTGGAGAATTTTCATTAATGCCCTGAATAGATTTTTAAAATTTATTTATGTTGGCTTTCAATTTTCTCCTGAACGTCACTGACAAATTTTATAATCAATCTTTTGAATTCTATGTCTGGAATTTCAGAAAGTTTATTTTGGTTACAGTTTGTTGTTGAAGAGTTGGTGTGGTCTTTTGGGGTATTGGAGAACTCCGTTTTTCATATTGTTGGAATTCTTTTTCTGGTGTCTTTTTATTTGAGTAGATAATTACTTTTTATTTGAGATTGATGGGGGCTGAGGTAGGCACTGTGTATTCCTTTGGCTATATATAGCCTTAGTGTTGTGAGTTTCTCAATTGCCAGGTGTGGGAGCCCAGAACTGTATAGCTGCACTGGTTTACAGTGCCCTGAGTGGCCAGAGTGGCTTGGAAACTGTTGTTAACTGGTATTTGGGATCAGGCCCTTTCTCAAAGCGGAAGTTTTGTATCCAATGTGGTGGGCTGTACTGTTGACCTGTGGGAGAACGGCAGCCATGAATTTCTCTCTGGTGAGTGTTGCTCCAAGGAAATGCCTCACCAGACTAGGCTGAAGGTGGGCTCTGGGAATATCCCAAGTTCTGTGACTGTTTTGAGCGTTGGTGGGGAGTGCAGGGGAAAGTAGGTGAAGCACTTCACAATCATGCACTCTTATCCACCCGAGTGGGGATTCAGGGGAGTGCCCAGGCCACTAGGGTAACGCTATTGTGCAGAGTAGGCACAGAAGAGGTCACAAGGGGAGTGAGAGTTTACTACATCAGCATGTCAACACAAGTTCCACCTTAACCTTAGGCAATCTGAGATCTGAATGTCAATGTGCAGCAGTGGGCCTCAAGGCCTCAGATGTTCTCAGGCAACTCACCCAGCCAGGAACTGTCTGCAGCCATGGAGTTTGCCCTTGGGGTCTGTTTCCTCTCAAGCTGGCTGGCAATAAGCTGCTTCACCCTGCAAAGGTTGAGTTCCTGAGAAATGATGGATGATGCTGCTGAAGGCTATTTCCCTGTACCACTCCACAGTAGAGTATGGCCCTGAGAAAGGCCGTCTCCCCTGAGTGAATGGGGTTCCACAAGGCTCACGGTCCTCTGTAGGTTCACGACAAGAACACAGAACTCCTGAATTCCCCTCGCTCCCCTTCCCCAGAGGTTTTGCTGGGCTGTGGTAGTGCAGATAAGAGTCTGGCCTGTTCCAGCCCCAGTCGGTCGATATTTTTTCTTCTTTGCTTTAAGTGGTTATTATCACTCCTTTGAATACTCTTGGGGCATGTTGCTGGATTAATTCCTCTCTAGGTGCTGAGAAAACTATTTTGGTTTACTCTGCAGGAGAAACTCACTCTTGCTGCCTCATGTCTGCCATTTTAATTCAGATTACCAGCAAAAGATATATTGAGACTGATATAGAGAAGATGGAGAGACCCTTCAAACATCAATTCGTGTCTGACCCTTGAGGGGGGGAAGAGAAGATAAGAGATATTGTGAAATAAGAATGTCCTACTACAGTGCAATTCCAAGATTTCCAAGAAAATGTAACTAGGGAGATTAAATGTCCTCAGGGCAAGTTGACTACTTAAAGGAGCTGTGTGTCTTGCAGGAATTTGCCAGCCTTTGTGACCTGCATCCTTAGATCTCAGTTGGGGGCAGCCCATGGAAACTTTCATTGCCTTGGTGCAAATGTGTTAGACTCAGAAGGGCATTTTCTGGGACTGCTGTGTTTTTTACAGAAGTTAAATTGAACAGCAGATTTTCATACTTGTTTTTTACTTCTTTTACTTAGTATAATTTTTTTTAGATTTATCTCAATTGTTGCATGTTTCAGCAGTTGTTTACGGTTATTGATGAATAGTATCTAATTGCATGAATATACAACAATTTGGTTACATATTTTCCTATAGATGAACAATTTGGTTATTTTTAACTTGAGACTGTTATGGATAAAGCAGCTGTAAAATATTTTTGCATACATATTTTTATGATCTTACATTTTCTATTCTCTTGTGTAAATACCTAATAGTTAACTTTCTGGGTCATAGAGCAGACCAGAATTTCTTGTTCATAAGAAATTTCTGGGTCTGAGTCATAGAACTTTATATGAAATTGCCCAATACATTTTTTAAAGGGGTTACAACATTTTAATTCCTAGAAGCATTATTTGCTATTGTTAGTCTTCTAAAGTTATTATTTGAAAAAATTGTAGCCTTTCAGGTGGGCATGTAGGGTTTTCTTATTGTGGTTTTAAATTTACATTTTCCTGACAACTCAACAAGATGAAAATATGTTTGTTGACCTTTCTTTCATGAAGTGCCTGTTTCCAGTATTTTGTCATTTTTTATTAGATTCTTGTAGTTAAAATGTACAGAAAGGGAGAGGCCCCCCGTACCCATCACATTTAGTTTGAATTTTGAGACCAATGACAGCATACGTGCACCAGGAGGACATGGAAAGCTTAATGACATAAAGGATCTTTTTAGAATGGGCAGGGCAGGATCCAAAATGGCTTGATAGTGCACGATAAGGAGGTAGAGTTAGGGCTTCTGCTTAGGGGGTAAAACTGGGGTGGAGATTTCCTTAGTTTTCTTGAATAACTTGAACTGCCTCTGTGTGCCAAGGTGAGAGATCACTTGGGCTTTCTCATCATCTTTTCCAGGTGTTGGGGGAGCAGCAGAGGAAGGTCTGGTACATTTTGAAACTGTTATTAGTCAAGTATCAAGAATGATCTTCAACTCTTTCTTATACTTGCCTTTGTTTCAATTGATTATTTAAAGGAAATATTTGTTAGATAGATCTGTTGTGAACATTTTCCAAACATACAGCTTGTCTATTCATTTTAAAATTTTTATTTCAAAAAGAAGATTTAAAAAATATTTTACATATTTGATTTCTTTTAAGTTTAGTGCTTTTTGTATTCAGCCTCTCAAAAACTTTGACATCTCTAATGTCATAAAAATATTCTTCTATGTTTTCTTCCAGAAACTTTTTTTAGACTAATGATCCATTTTGCATTATTATTATAATTGTTGAATCAAGAGGGCTACGATATGAGGGTTTGGAGGTTGTTGTCATTTTTTACATGCAGTTATCCTTTTATTCTGGGAAAATTTGTTTTGAGTGGTTTTTCCCTCCATGGAAATAATTTGGTATCTTTGTCAAAATCAGTTATCTGTGTATGGGTGGGTTGATTGAAATTCTCCAAGTTACTCCATTGATTCACTAGTTATCTCTAAGATGATAGATAACACACTGTCTTGAGTACTGTGGCTTTACAGTAAGTATTCGAATCAAGAAGTGAAAGTCTTCCAACATCTTTCTTACTTCTCAAGTTTGTTTTGAATATCTTCAACCTTTTACACTTCTATCTAATCTGAATTAGCTTGTCCATTTCTTTAAAAGAAGCTGATTTACTGTTGATAGGACTTTCACTGAGTCTATGAATCAATTTTGTGTACAGACATCTTAAAAATATTGGGTTTCCAGTTCATGAGCATGGTAAAGGTAGCCCTTACTTTTCACAGCACTGATATTAACACATTTCAGTTTTTATGGTTTTGAAATTCTAGATCAAACATATAAAAGGTAGACTAAGCTATTAAAAGATAAGGTCTGTGAAAATTAGGCTCTCCAAAATATAAAAATTACTATTTCTTCTTCCTGTAGAACATGTTAACCTTTAATTTGTTTTGCTAGAGTCCATCTAATCTTTAATAGAACCAAGTTTGTCCTCTGGGGTATTACAGAGGGAAGGATGAAAGGGTAATGGGAATAGAGCATTGGATTCTCCTATGGGGAGCTGTCAGTTTTTTCTTTTGTTTTGTTTTTAGTATTGGTTTGTCCACATTAGTTTATCACAGTGACCACAGGACTGGCACTACTTTGGCTTTAATTAGAAAAGTTTTCCCTTCCAATATTAGATTCCTGTCCTTATGCATCATTCTGCAGTTTGGTGGCTGCTGCCCTTGCCTTTTTGTGACCACTTCCCTGCCCAGGTCTTGCTACAATGAACATGGACAGAGGCTTCTCTTCTTGTGGGCACCTCCACATTATACCACTTTTATTTCCTCTCAATTACTGTCCATCAGGTTCAAATGTATAAAAATTAGCAGACAGGAAAGCAAATATTATTATTCTATCAACAATATTGATGCACACATGTTGAAAATATTTTTAAAGTACTAAAATATACAAAAAATATCACTCACAATCTCAACCCAGAGAAATAACTTTCATTATCACAATGGCTTATAATTTTTGCAAGGTTGTGTGTGTATGTGTGTTTGTGTATCTGTAGATGTTGATTTTGCTTTATTTAATTATTGTTTAAGTCATATAAAAACATTCTTCTTTTAAGAATACCAGGAACATTATATTGAAGTGATATCTGCACATCTATAAATATTGCAGCACAATTCCCACCAGCCAAGCTATGGAGTCAACTTAAGTTTCCACCAATGGATAGATGGATAAGGAAAAATGGATATATACACAATGGAGTATTAGTCTGCCTTTAAAAAATAATTACATCCTCTCACTTGAAGCAACATGGATGAAACTGGTGGATATTATGTTAAATGAAATAAGCCAGGCATAGAAAGAAAAATACTATAGGTTCTCAGTCATATATGGGAGCTTAAAAAAATCTCATGGAGGTATTGAATAGAATGGTGGTTATCAGAGACTGGAGAGGAGTGTGGAAAAGGGGGCAGAAAAAAGTGTTGGTTAATGGGTACAAACATACAGTTAGAAGGAAAAAAATTCAGCATTCTGTATCACAATAGGGCAACTATAGTTAACCTATAACTTATTGTTAAATTCAAAATACCTAAAAAGAGAAGATTTGGAATGTTTCCAACACACACACACGCACACACACACACACACATATTTGATGTGTTAGATATCCCAGTTAGCCTTATATGATTATTGTATGTCTGTATAAAAATATTACATGTACCTTATAAACATGTACAACTATTATATATGCATAAAAGTTAAAGATAAATTTTATACAAAAAAGTCCAACAAAGAAACATTCAGTGCTGTGCTTCTAGGAAATTTAAAAAGTTAATAAAGTATTAAATCGCAGTAACATTAAAAAATAAAAGCTAAATCTGAGTATGTTTCTTTTTTATCTTAAGGATGTGGGGTACAAGGTCATTGTGTAGGTACAGTTTGGGCCTCACTATGGTCACCACTTCACCTGGTTTGAGATCAAGTACCTATATTGATGAGGTGTGTCTCCCTCCCTCCCCTGGCAGTTTCCCGCTATTGCCAATCGCTTTTATAGTACTATGATAATTGTTTAGGGTCCACTTATCAGTGAGAACATGTGGTACTCAGTTCTTTGTTTCTGTGATAGATGAGTAAGTGTTATAGCCTGTAAGTTCATCCAAGTTGCTGCAAAGTTAGTAATTTTGTCCTTTATGACTGTGTAATATTCCATTGCATATGCGTACCACATGTTTTTATACAGTCCTCTTTCTATGGGCAGCATGATTGGTTCTGTGTTTTTGCTATTGTGAATAATGTAGCAATAAACATGCATGTGCAGGTATCTTCTTCATAGAGTCATTTGAGTTCCTCCAGGTATATTCCCAGAAGGCGGAGAGTGGGGTTGCATGGAAGATCAATTTTTAGATCTTTAAGGAACCACAAAACTGTTTTCTACAGAGGCTGTACTAGTTTCACTCCCACCAACTGTGCAGAAGTGTTCCCTTTTTCCCACATCCTCTCCAGTATCTGTTGTGTTTTGTTATTGATGATGACCATCCTGACTGGAGTTATTGGTATCTCAGTGTGGTTTTAACTTGCATTTCCTTGATGATTAGTAAGGCTGAGCATTTTTTCTTGTACCTGGTGACTGCTTATATGTCTTCTTTGAGAAGTGTCTAGTTATATCTTTTACCCACTTTGTAATAGGGCTGCTTGTTTTGTTTTTTGTTTTTTTTTCTTTTTGACACATTTGTATTTGTTATAGATCATGGATGTTAGGCCTTTGTCAGATACACAGTTGGCAAATATTTTTTTTCCATTCTGTGGGCTGTTTTCCCACTCTCTTGATGGTTTCTTTTGCTTTGCAGAAGCTTTTCAGTTTGATGAGTTCCTGTTTGTCTATCTCATCTCTTATGGCATGGATATTTGGAGTTTTATCAGGAATTGGTTGCCAACTCCCATTTCGGGTAGGGGTCTTGTTTTAATCTTCTGCATATGATCAACTAGTTTTCCCAGCACCATTCACTAAATAGGTTCACCTCTCCTCAATGGGTGTTAGTGGAAGCTTTGTCAAAGATGAGTGTTTTTATCAAGAAGGGGTGCTGGATTTTATCTAAAGCTTTTTCCATGTTTAAAGATATAATCATGTGTTTTTTGTTTTTACATCTGATGATGTATATATTTATGTTTATGGTCTTATGAATGTTAAACCAGCCTTGCATCCTGGGGACAAAGCCTACTTGGTTGTGGTAGATAATTTTTGAGACATGTTATTGGATCTGGTTTGCTAGTATCTTGTTGAGAATTTTAGCATCTATGTTCATCAAGGATATTATCCTGTAGTTCTCTTTCTTTGTTGGATCTTGACCTGGTTTGGGTATCAATGTTATGTTAACTTCATAAAATGATTCAGAGAGAGTTCGATCTTTCTCATTTGCCTGGAATACTTTCAATAGGACTGGTATCGGTTCCTCCTGTTTGTTTTGTAGAATTCTGCTGGAAAGTCATCTGGTCCAGAGTTTTTTGTTTTTGTTTTTTGCTTGTTTGTTTTTTTTGTAGGTAGTTTTCTTAAGACTTAGTCAATTTCCTTGATTATTATTGGTTTATTTGAAGTCTCTAATTCTTCTTGTTTCAACCTGGGGAGGTTGTGTGATGTCAGAAAGTCCTCCATTTCCTTTAGGGTTCCAACTTTATGTCTGACAAAGGCCTGACATCTAGGATTTACAAGGAACTCAAATGTGCTTAAAAGAAAAAAAAACAAACAGCCACATTACAAAGTGGGCAAAAGATATGAATATATACTTATCAAAAGAAGACATATGAGCAGCCAACAGATACATGAAAACTATTCAACCTCACTAGTCATCAAAGAAATGCAAATTAAAACTATGCTGAGATACCACCTAACTCCAGTCAAGACAATCATCATCGATAACTCAAAAAACAACAGATGCTAAAGATGTGGGGGAAAGGGAACACTTCTACACTGCTGGTGGGAGTGTAAACTAGTACAGCCTCTGTGGAAATCAGTGTGGTGATTCCTAAAAGATCGAAAAATCAACCTTCCATATGACCCCACAATCTCCCTTCTGGGAATATACCCAGAGGAACTCAAATCACTCTATGAAAAATATACCTGCACACGTATATTTATTGCAGCATTATTCATAACAGCAAAATCATGGAACCCACTGCACAGCGCATCAAAAGAGTACTGGATTAAAAAAATGTGGTACATATACATAATGGAATATTATGAAGTCACAAATAAGGACAAAATTATGAATTCCACTGCAACTTAGATGGACTTAGAGTCTATAATGCTGAGTGATCTATCACAGAAACAAAGAACTGAGTATCACATGTTCTCACTCATAAGTGGACCTTGAACAATTATCATAATACTATAAGAAAAGGATTGACAATAGTGGGAAACTGCCAGAGGTTGAGGGGAGGTGAGATTGGCAGCAGTGTGAATCTGACAGGGGAAGTGGGGGCATACCTCATCCACTAGGGTACCTGCATAATGAACATTTGTATACATAACCCTGAACTGAACCCCACATCTCTAAAATAAAGAATAAAAATAAAAGCAAAGATGAGCTGGTTGAGGAATTGAGGTTTTATTTCTGGAATCTCTATGCTGTCCCATTGGTCTATATGCCTGTTCTTGTACCCATACCAGGCTCTTTTGATTATTGTAGTCTTTTAATAAAGTTTAAAGTCCAGAAGTGTGATATTGACTGTTGTGTTTCTTTTGCTGATAATTTTGGCTATTTGTGGTCATTTGTGTCTCCATATGAATTTCTATATTGTCATTTCCAGGTCTGAAAAGAATGATGCTGGTAATTTAATGAGTATTGCATTAAATCTGTAGATTGCCTTGGGTAGGATGAACATCTTAACAAACTTGATTCTTCTAATCCATGAGCATGAAATATTTTTCCATCTGTTTATGTCATCTTTGATTTCTTTAGCACTGTTTTGTAGCTATCATGGTAAAGATCTTTTACTTCTCTGTTTAGGAAGATACAAAGATGTTTCTTTGTGTGTGTGTGTGTGTGTGTGTGTGTGTGTGTGTGTGTGTGGCTATTGTGAATGGGATTGTGATTTTTATTGGGGTTTCTGTTTGTTTATTGTTGGTATATAGGACTGCAATTGTCTTGCACATGTTGATTTTGAACACAGACTTTTCCAAAGTTCGTTATAGGTGCAAGGAAGTTTTTGACGATTCTCTTGGGTTTTCAAGGAACAGGATCATGTCATCAGCAAAGAGGGATAAATTCCTCCTTTCCTATTTGGATATCTCTGACTTCCTTTTCTTGTCTGATTGCTTTAGCTAGGACTCCCAATGCTATGTTGAACAGGAAGGGTGAGAGTGAGCAGCCTTGTCTTATTCCGGTTTTCAGGGAAAAAGTTTCCAATTTCTGTATCTTTAGCTGTATGTTGACTGTGAGTTTATCATAAGTGGCATTTACTATCTGTTCCATCTATCCTTAAGTGTTCAAGGGTTTTTACCAAGAAGAGATGCTGGATTTTATCAAAAACTTTTTTATGTGTCTAATGGTATAATCATTTGTTTCTTGTTTTTATATCTGTTGATGTATTTAATTATGTTTATGGTCTTGGGGATGTTGAATCAGTCGTGTATCCCACAAATGATTTTTGAGAAGTGTTGTTGGATCTGGTTTGCTAGAATCTTGTTGAGGATTTTAGCATCTATGCTTATCAAAGATATTGGCTTGTAGTTTCCTTTCTTTGTTGGATCTTTGCTTGGTTTGGGTATTAATATAATATTAGCTTCATAAAATGATCTGGGGAGAGTTCCATTTTTCTCAATTGCTTGGAATACTTTCAATAGGATTGATTTTACCTTCTCCTTGTATGCTTTATAGAATTCTGCTGAAAAGTCATCTGGTCCAGGGTTGATTTTGTTTGTTTGTTTTTTTGTTTTGTTTTGTTTTGTTTTTGTAGTTAGTTTTCTTATGATGAAGTCAATTTCCTGGGTTGTTATGTGTCTATCTAGGGTCTCAATTTCTTCTTTTTTCAACCTTGGGAGGTTGTATGATGTCAGAAAGTCCTCTTGATATAACCACACTTCTCTTGGAGGCTTTGTTCCACCTTTTAAAGCTTCTTTTCTATGTTTTTAATAGTTTGAGTTAGTTCCATATTTTGTTCCTCCAGCTCTGAGATTCTTTCTTCTGCTTGGTTAATTCTGCTTTCCATGCTTATCAGCTTGTCACTTATTTCATTCATTGTATTCTTTATTGCTGTCACATCAGTTATCATCACCTTCATTCTTTTCTCTTATCTCTCCTCATTTCTATTTATACTCTCTATTAATATCTTGATATCTGGGTTTGTTGTTTGAGATCATTCATTCGGAGGCTCTTCATTTTTAAAATTTTGAAGTCTGTGTGCTCAGTTCCCGTCTTCCCAGGAATTTGTATGAGACCTGTGTTCTTCCATTGGTTCTCCTTCATTTGTGAAGATTTTCCTCCCCCTTTTGTCTTACTTCTTTAGTTCTGTTGTTCAGTGATGGGGAGATAGCTTTCACTTCTGTTTGCTGAATCCCTTATTTTTTCTTATGCAGATCCTCTGAGTTTGTTCAATTTTGAAGCCAGACTGGGTTTGGGAGCCTGTGCATTTTGCAGTTTTGAGATTTGATTAAGGGGAGAGACTAATGGGGGGAGTTGTGGTTCAGAAGCTACCTGAAGATCACCATGTCTGCTGACAGGCATGTGTGCCCCCTGGAATCCACTTCCCATTGCCTTACAATTTGTTTTTGCAGTGGGGATGCATGTTCCCCCAGAAAGCAAAATTAAATAAGAAAAAGGAAAAGAATAGAAAAAGAAAGAAAGGTGGTGAAAGGAAGACGGCAAAAGGAAGGCGAAGAGAGAGAAGAAGAGGGAAAACAGACAGGCACACCAACTAATGAGTAAACAAAGGATTAAAAATAACAGAAAAAGGAAAAAATCAAAAACATGCAAGCAATCATACAAAGAAGCAAACAAAAATACCTGTAGATGTACTCAACCTCAAAAATACTCATACCCAAACATAAAATCTAAAAAATAAATAAATAACAAAACTAAGCACATAGGAAATTGTAAACAAAAACAGAAAGAAAGAAAGAAAGAAAGAAAGAAAGAGAGAGAAAGAAAGAGAGAGAAAGAAAGAAAG
>CAUYQG010131163.1:0-16255 GCA_963574415.1 Tarsius wallacei
CAACAGACACATGAAAAAGTGCTCAGCCTCACTAATCATCAGAGAAATGCAAACCAAAACCACATTGAGATACCACCTAATATCAATGAGAATGGCCATCATTAATACAATAAACAACAACAGATGCTGGTGAGGATGCAGGGAAAAAAGAACGCTTCTACACTGCCGGTGGGAATGCAAACTAGTGCAACCTCTTTGGAAGACAGTGTGGCAATTTCTGAAAGGACTAGAAATTGACCTTCCATATGATTTGGCAATTCCCCTATTAGGAATATACCCAGAGGAACTCAAATCATTCTACAGAAAAGATACCTACACACATATGTTTGTTGCAGCTCTATTCAAAATAGCAGAAACATGGAACCAACCATGCTGCCCATCGAAGCTGGACTGGATAAAAAATGTGGCAAATATACACAATGGACTATTATGCAGCCATAAAGAAAGACAAACATATGGACTTCGTAGCAACTTGGATGAATTTAGAGTCTATCATACTCAGTGATCTATCACCGAAACAAGGAACAGAGTACCATATGTTCTCATTCATAAGCGGATCTTAAACAATTATCATAATACTATAAGAAAGGGATTGGCAGTAGTGGGAACCTGCCAGGGGAGGGAGGGTGGGATTGGCAGCTGAGAGAAACTGCCAGGGGAGGGAGGGGCACACCTCATCAACAAGGAAGGGTACCTGCGTAATCAACATTTGTATACCTAACCCTGAATTGAACCCCACATCTTTAAAATAAAAAAAAAATTAAACTGTACATGAGTTTATTTGTAAATACCATGTAATATTTAATCTATTTTAAACTTTATATCATGAATTCATATCATACGTATGCATTTCATCTTGACTTTTTTATACAGCATTATATATTTGAGATGTGTCTATGATGCTATATATATAGTCCTAGGTAATTAACTTTAACTGCTACATAACTTAACGTTGTATGAAGAGCCCATAGTCTATTCAACCTTTATCATTTGATGAACATTTAGGTTTTTTCCTGAGGGTTTTGTTATTTCAGGCAATGCTCTACAGATAGTCTGTCTGTGTCTCCCTCACCTTATATGTGTAAATGTGTGGCCTTTTCTAAGATATATACATGCAGTGATAAAATTTGTAGGTCATTGTATCAACACATTTTTGCTTTCTTGGAAAATGCCATGTTATTCTTCAAATTAGTTGCACACGTTTACTTTTGCAGTAGTAATACATGAGAATTCTCATTGCAGCATATTTTCTTCAGTTTTTGAAATGAACAAACATTTAGAATTTGGCAGTTTGATAGTTTTGAAAAGAACATCTCATTGTTTTACTCGTTGTTTTTCTCCACATGAGGCTGAGAATTTTATCATCTCTTTAAGCTATTCTCCTTTCTCTTTCTATTTATATTTTTCTATTTCGGTTGTTTATCTTACTAACTTGTGGTAGTTCTTTGTATATTTTGGTTATTAACTTATTTTATGTTTTCTGAGTTACAGATACCATCACTCTGTCTGTAGTTTGTCTTAAAATTTTGTTTATGATGTTCATTCCAGTTTCAATAGGCTAAACATACCATTTTTTCATTAATAGATTGCATTTTAAAAAGTCTTGCTTGAAATGTTTTCTGTACCCCAGCAGTCATAAAAAGACTCTTGTCAATTTTCTTTAAAATGTTTTAAGTCTGAGTATCACAGATTCACCCTCATTATTGCAAGTGGCATCCTCCAATTTGTTAAGGGCTGGAACAAACAAAAATATGGAAAAAGGACTACCTTGATTTTTCTGTGTGAGCTGGTACATCCCCATCTTCTCTGGTCCTCAGACATGGGTGCTGCTAATTTGGGGGCCTTCTGACTCTCTAACAAAGACTTATGCCATTGGCTCCCCTGGTTCCCATGCCTCTAGGACTGGATTGAAACTGCACCATGGTCTTTCCTGGTTTTCAAACTTAAAAGCTGAGGCCCTTAAAATTTATTCTTTCACATATAGATGAATTATCTCAGCCTTGTGTGTTTTAATTAATTTAATCTCCCTCTCCCTTTGTAGTACTCTCCTTTCAGACCTTAAGGATGCTTTTGAAGGCTCCAGACAGTTTCTGTTTGCATTTTCTTTGGTCTTTTTATGTGCTCTTCAGCATTCCTAATGGCTAAACAAATCTGTATCTCCAGGCTGGGTTCTTGGCATCTTTTCTTGATGACAGACTTATGTAATCACCTTCTGGCTGTCTATTTTCATTAAAATACCACAGAGACCTCAAACCCAACCAATCCCACACCATCTTTCATCCTCTTTCCTCTCTCAGTTGGTCATTTTCCAGATCTGACTTCATGATACATGGTAGAGAAGAAGGAAACTACAAATGCTGCTTATTATTTGTGTAACCATGGACCATGGATAAATTACTTAAGAACTATGTGCCTCATTCTTCACTTCTGGAAAATGGGGATAATGACAGTAATTTCCTCATAGTGTTGTGAGCATCAATAACACATATCAACATGTCTTTCTGCATGTGTATATTTTTTAAAACAACGGCTGGCACATCGTGAGCATTGTACACATGTTAGCTTACATAATGCATTATTTCTACTGTATGCCAAGGAGGCTAGTAGATATCTACTTGCTAAAAAGGACCCAGAAAATTGCACAAGCCAAACATGCATAAAATGATCCTTATATTGACAAGTCACATTGAGAAAACTTCTTCCGTTGCTTCTCCTTTCTGATAAAAATATGATTACTTAATACTTTGGGATTTACTATTCCCATATTTCAGTCCCCAAAGATAATGTCTCAGTGTTCATCATATCTTGTGAATACCCTGACATGACACGAGTTTAGCCCTCCTTTTCTCGGGATGCCATCTCTGCAGTTTGGCTATACCTCACCCTCGCTTCCCTCAGCTGTGGTTCAGGCCAAGCTGCAGTGTACCCCATGGCAGTGAGAATGGCAGTAACAGCACAACACTGAAACATCCCTGAGTTTGCCAAGCAAAGTGTGACCCAGAACTATTTTGCTTAGATGAGTTGGTGATTGTTTTCCCAGCTGTTCCTGTTAAGATAATTAATATAATTAACAATAACGGCTTTAATTATAGATGTTTAATGAGGAGCATTTATAATTAACACCCAAACCTGAACTAGATACATAGGAAAATTTCATTGAGTGCCTACTAAGTAATTTTTTGTTTAGTACCTTGTTTAACCCTTACAGAAATTCTTCAAATTTAGAAACAATTTAATTTAAAACTAAGAACTGGATTACTACAGTTTCCTGTGGCTGCCATTATAAAATACCACAAACCGATAGTTTAAAAGATAGAAACTTGTTGTCTCACAGTTCTAGAGGCTTGAAGTCTGAGATCAAGTTGTCATTCAGGTTGATTCCTTCTGTGGCTCTGAGAGAAAATCTGGTCCTTTTTGCTTCTATCTTCTAGCTTCTCATAGCCTTAGATTCTTTGGCTGGCGGATGGCTATCTTTTCACTGTTTCTTCTTAGATCTTTCCCTATAGACATGTCTGTTTGTCTGCCCACATTTCCCCTTTTCCTATGGACACAGTAATCAGCCCACCAAATAGCCCCATTTTAATTTGATCATCTGCAGAGACACTGTTTCCAAATAAGGTCACATTCTGAGGTACTGAAAGTTAGGACTTCAACATCTTTTGGGGCAATGTAACTCAATGTATGATAATAACTGTTAGAAATTGATCAAACTGAAACTTAAATTTAAAGCCCATCCACATTGGTGACACACTGTCCCTATTTCTTCCCCTACATTACTTTATGTCCTCTGCCTATCTTGGGCCCATCTTCTTTCCAAGTAAACCTTTCCTCATCTATCTTTCAGAATTCATCTTCTTTTCATTATTGTCTTTATTCTCTATTGTGATAACCCTCCCTGTCCTTAGGTCAGCTTTTAAACATGCTTAAATATTTATATGTTTGAAAACATGTTATTATCCTCCCAAATTCAATGCCCTCTTTCAGCTATTATCTTTTCTCTTCCTCTCAGCTGAGCAACCTAAAATAGATTCTCTGCCTTCCTCAACCCTTACGTTCCACATATTCCCTCATCTTGGCAGTCTGTCCTCTACCCCAACCGTAACACCAACATTGTTTTCTCTTGATTGTAACAATTTCCATCATGTTGAGTTTCAGGCACATTTTGGCATTTTTGTCTTATAGATCCTGATATAGACTAAATGTTTATCCCTAATTCATATGTTGATGCCCACATTTCCAATATGATGGTATTACGAGGTGAGACCTTTGGAAGATACTTAGATCTTGAGGAACCCTTATGAATGGGATTAGTGCCCTTTTAAGAAGCCACAGGAGACAGATAATTTCTCTCTCTCTCTCTCTCTCTCTCTCTCTCTCTCTCTGTCTCTCTCTCATTGCCACATGAGGGCACAGCAAGAAGCTGAGAAGGCAGCTATGTGAAAACCAAGAGGAAAACCCTCATCAGCAAACTAAATAGCTGATGTATTGATCTTAGGCTTTGTAGCTGTCAGAACTGTTAGAAATACATTTGCCATTTAAGCCATCCAATCTCTGATATTTTTCTGATAGCATCCCAAACTAACTAAAACAACCCCTCAACACGTTTAATTTGCTGGACCATTCATTCTCTCCTTGGAATGTTGACTTCTCTTTACTTTCATGTCAATGTTGAATTCCTCATAGGTATCTTAATTTTCAGAATAAGTCGAGTCCCTGAGTATTTTCATCTATGCCAATGGTTTCTCTGATTTGCTACATTCTGATGACTTCCAGTGTGCCTCTAAACTAGATTCTTGAGTTCTGACCTGTGTATCTAACTGTGTTTAACATCTCCAGTGACGTGCCTTACGGGTACCCCAACATAGTGTGTTCAAAATGAAGTCAAAATTACTTACTCTCTGCAAACATGTTCTTCTTTCTAGGGTATTTTGATAATGGCACTACTATTTTTTAAATGTTTCAGATCAAAACTTCAAAAGTCAATTTTGACTCTGGAGTCTTTCTCTTCTCCCCATCAATGACCAAATTTAATCAATTATAATGCTAGTGGAGGGCAAGGGATATGAAACACCCCAGAAAGTAGAGATAGAAGATTCTCAATAAATAGCTCCTCTATTTCAACTTTTCTTAGAGACTTTTCTTTAATTTTTAAAAAATGGATAATTTCTTGCTCTTTCAAAAGATAAATCCTAAATGTTCAAATCACTTTAAAAATTTGAGAAGTTCTTTATTGGCTTAAAATGAAAAATAAGAAGAAATACACGCTTTCTCTGGAGTCAGCAAATCTTTCTCATGTCTCTGTTCTCCTGTGTGACTTAGAAACACAACATATTTGGGGGGAGGGGTATTTTCTTTCCCCACATGACCCTGGCTTTGAACAAAATAGTTTTGTCTAATTTCTACTTTTTTAGAGCTTAAAAGTCATTTTAATTTTTTAACATATAGGACCTTATACTTCATTTTTCAAAAAAATGTTTTGTTTGCCAGAGGTCCTCTTATGATATAAGTTATAGAAGCACATCTAAATCATGATTGTTTTTAATTAGAAAGGAGAGGTCAGACCAAGTCAATAGGCTGTGTATGTTTGGAGTAGCATACAAGACACCCACATTTGCTCTGAAGGTAGGAAGAGGCCTCATTAGGTTGAATGCAGTCTGTGACCAGGGGGTTTGGAGCAGGAACTAAAAGAGACAGAATACCTTGGAAATACAGAACCACATTGTAAAAATGTAGACACGCTGTCTGTGATCTTTCATGGAATTGACATCTATAGCAAACAGCAACGACTCCACTTCATTCTTTTCCTGTCCTTAACTAGGAACAGACCCAGCCTCCTGGGAACCTTAGAAAGAGAGGGGCTGGGGGAGGGGCAGAAAAGGAGGTGGGAGAGGAGGGGGCTTGGGCAGTGCTGGGGAATGAGGTTGAACGTACACTGCATTGCTGCCAAGAACACCCGCCTGAAACCTTCAGCTACATGAGCCTAGGCATATCGGACTTTTTGTTTGGTTTTAGGAAAATAACTTCTTAAATTTTAATTGCTAAACTAGGCCAGCTAGTGAACAGTAAGTAGTATTTTCTTTTCTTCAGAATGCAAATATTTTAACATAATGTATCACCCAATTTGCTGTGCTCAATTTAAACCAACATTACAAGCCTGGTGAACTTTTACAAGCTTCCCTTTCCTGTCTGCCTGTAATCCAGATTAAGGATGTTCTTCACTGAGAATATTGACACTTTTGCAACAGTAATGATGGGGAAGACGTGGGTGGGGAGATTCCTGACTTTTGCTGATGACTTATGTGTCCTGCCAGGTGATTTAAACGTTAAATAATCCTGTAAGGTAGATGTTATCGCTTTTACACTGCAGATTAAATAAACTGAGGTCCAGAAATGCAATATGATTTTCCAGTGTTCCATGCCTGAAGCTTATCTATAAAGGCAAAAATGATTTACAAGAGCAACTTCACATTGCTGGCATCTATGCAGTGTGAACAAGAGGGGCAGCTGGTAGGGCAAACTATCGGTAAGGTAAGCCAATTAGCATCATCCCTATGTTATAAAGGTGGCTCAAGTAGCTTGGATAATTAGTGGAGGTGTCAATGTGAATATGGGTTTGTTGCTCAAGCCCATCCCTGGCTGAGTCTCATTGCCGCCTAGGTAGTTAAAGTTGATATGATACTGGCCCTGAATCTTAACAGTAATTTGAGATCTACAAGGAACATGTGTTTAACAATCAATACATGGGACACTCATCTAATCCAGGGCCTGGCATACAAAAACTTCACAAATGTTAGTTGCCTTGAAGTAGCATGTCTCATATAGGATGCATCTGATAAACATGATTAATCCTTAAAGAGAATAGGATACAAGTTTAGGTTATGTTTGATGGCTTTCTCCCTCACACTTTTGTAGAATCTTCCTCTTTCCACTGCCAGTGACTGATGTTCTTGACTCTTTCCTTACCAACCCCCTCCCAACCCCAGATTCAGCCTGGCTTCCCTTTGAACTTCACCTCATCCTCCCAGACCCCTCCACCATCCTTCCTGCTTGCAGGCTCCCAGAGCATAGAAGGGGGTCAATCTCTCTTTATGTTGCAGAAAGAAAAGGGATTTTTCTGGCCAAAAGTCCTCCATAGAGCAGAGTGTTTATATTTTTGTTTTTACTTTTTTAAACTGTTTGGCAGATATAAAGAGTTGAGGTCCATGACAGGTAACAGATCAGAGTCTAAACCAAAGGCAACGGGTCTAGGTTGAGGTGAAAAGGCAGCAGGCTTCAGTGAATCACGTCAGAGAGGCATCTGAGGTCATGGTCACCAGGTCTGGGAGATTCAGGAAGCCCATGAGGGGGTTCTGACAATGACAACTGACAGAGCCATTGGCTCTGAGAGGCCCTCTGAAGATCTGCTGTGCTGTCACTGCCTTCTTTTGGTGTGTAAAGCTTCTGATTTTGAAACTGGAGAGCTTTGCTATTTTCATCCTGGAAATGCCGAATTAAAACAATTCATCTTCAAGATCAAGCAGCCCAAAATTCCCAAGGTGAGGCAGCGCTGGGTTTGTGTATGTCTGGAAAACTGAAGATATACAAAAGCTCTTTCCTTGAAGAGATTTATGTTATTCTCTTGGGAAGAACACGTGTTATTCTCTGTAACGTGCTATTTTAACAACTTTGAAAAGCACATGGCTACTTTAAATTCCTAAAATTGTATATCTTCTCTCCACTCTTACTTTTCTTCTCTCTCTCTATTCCTCTTTCTTTTACTCTCTCTCTATTCTTCTTCTTCCTTCTTTTTCACTATTCTCAGTCCAGTAACCTAAAAAACTATTATTTCTGGCTTTAAGGGAAGAATTTTCTCTATGACCAGAGTCAAAATGTGGAGCTTTTTGCTTACTTTGAAACAGGAATGAAGCAAGCAGTGGTCTTGGCCTTCCGTCCATCTAGAAGGCATTCATCTGATGTGGCGATACTGTTCAACATCAGAAGCTGAAATGCAGTTATTAATCTATATATCAAATCAGTCAGTTAAGATGGACCAAGTTAATTCCATATATTATGTTTTCCCCATATGTATCAATATGTCACAACTGCCAAACAAATTGCATATTTTGATATAGCCTTAAATATTAGTAAATAAGAACATTTAATAGTTGTAATAAATTAAAAGTATTCATGAGTGAAAATAATCATTCACAGCATTTTAACATGTGAAAGGAGAAAATATCTTCCATAAAAGTCAATCGAACTCAGAGAATATATCTAGAAAGTACTTGTTTCTGTGGGTTGGGGAGGTTTCATCATCAAGCAGTATGTGAGGACAATATTCTGTGATGGACGTGAGAAACACACATTTCCAAACATCATTCAGATGGAACCACATAAGCCACAGATTGTAAAGGTGAGCTTTGAAGCCAGGAGGGCAATGACCTCTAAGTATTTCCTCTGTTTTCTGGGTAGAGCCATCACATTCTATTACACTATTTCATCTGTGCGACTACATTGAGATTATTATTTTCTTTATTCTTTGTGGAGACTCACAAAAATGGTATTTTACTTATTTCTATACCTACCTACTAATAAATTTCTAAATGAAATTGTCCAAGTGTTACAAATGCTGTCTTTTGAAAAAAATTAATTTTGGTTAGAAGGTTCCTGTAGCCAGAATATCGACTTAAATTGGAGAATTTGCAATTTCTGTGGTCTCATCTCTTATATCAGGGCTAGCCCATCATCCTGTGTGTGCTACTTGGCATGATTTCTGAAGAAAATCCTGGTATACAAAAACTTCACAAATGTTAGTTACCTTGAACTAGCACGTCTCTTATAGGATGCATCTGATAAGTATGATTAATCCTTAAAAAGAATAGGATACAAGTTTAGGTTCTGTCAGGCAGAAATCTGTCAGGCAGAAATTAAAGTCATGCCAACCTCTATTGATTGGGACCACTAGGCTTTTCCAAACTCAGTGGGATAGTCTGAAGATCCAATACAGGAAGATGTACTTCTCTGGGCTGTGGCAGGCTCTGACAGGACATGCCACACACTTTGACAGCATCCTAACAGGTAATAGATTTTGAACTCTGGGTTTTCTTTAGCGACCTTGCTGAAGGGGCAGGCAGTGGGGCAGACACAATGCTACACATATGCACGCGTGCTCTAATTCTCAACATAATTCTGAAAGCCTATCATTATCATCACTTAGCAAACTAAGACACAGGTTGAGTGCTTCCCTCAAGATAAGCATTAAGAGAATAGATAGAGTAGATAGATGATCTAGGATTGAACTTAAGCTTCTCAAGTTGTTCTTTCAGTATTTTCCACAGTGACTCTGGACCCTGGAGCTAGAAGTCAGGCCATTCTAAACTTCATGTGTCCGCTCCTATGAGCCTTTTTCATGTGGGGATATTCTGTAGGAGAATCTTAAGTCATAATTCTAAAGGATGATGTTTGGGGAAGAGAGAGACTTGGAGCAAGCAGTCACCCATTTACAAAGTTTGGGAGGCTCCTAATTTTGAGGCTGTGTCTACTAGGTCACAGTTTTTTATCTTCGTGGTCTGAAATTATTAGAATGTCCGAATGAGAAAAATTTTAGTAAGTAGGTAAAGCGATGCATAGAATTTTGGAGCATAGAGTTAGAGCACAGAGCAATATCTAGAAATTGGAGAGGAGGATTGGACCGCAGATATTTGTTAATATATAAATTGCATTCTTTTAAGAATTTTTTTTTTGAGTTATAGTCTCACTCTGTCGCCCAGACTGGAGTGCAGTACCACACTCCTGGCCACCACAGCCTTGACCTGCTGGGTTCTGGCGATCCTTCCCCCTCAGCCTTCCAAGTAGCCGGAACTACAGGCGCGCGCTGCCACACCTGGCTAATTTTTTTGATTTATTGTAGAGATGAAGTCTCGCCAAGTTGCCCAGGTGGGTCCTGAAACTGCAGGCTCAGGCAATTCACTCAGCTCGGCCTCCCAAAGCGTAGGATTACAGGCTGAGCCACTGAGCCCGGCCCCTTTTAAGAAATTTACAAAGAGTTAGATGAAGTAAAGACTAAACTTGTAAAATATTTTTAATTGACTACTGAGAATTTATGAGGTACCTATTCATTGCCATGCTTGATGACAGAGACAAGGGAGAGAGGCATGAATAAGACAAAGCTTTTCCCATCAAGGAGCTCAGTCTAGTAAGAATGGAAGAGCTGAGAAAAAGTGTTCATTAGAATCTGCTCAGTTCCTACCTGGAAGTGTGTGCAACATGCCAGGGGAGTGAAGCGGAAGAAACAAGTAAGCCAGGGACACTGTACAGAGAGAGAGAGGTTTGAACTGGGTTTTCATACCTGAGAAAGTATCAGATGGCTGGGAAAGGGTGAAGCACTTTTCAGGCTGAGGGAATGCTTCAAGCACAGCCACAGGAGACTAGAAGAGATGAGAGAACAGCATGGTTTCCTAGAGCATGTAAGGGACACATGAGAAGGTAAGGATCCAACAGCAGCAAGAGAGTGTGTGGCAATGAGCAGGTGCTCATCATTGCTCCTAGGGATTTAAATACATTTCCATGGTTGAAGCAAGTCATACCGCAAGCTCAGATTTAAGGGGTGCAGAAATACCTATTACTGTTAGTAATACTTTATGGTGTTCTAATACCCCTGTATCTGGATTACTGTCTTCTTATCGATGAAGATTAGAATTGGAAGGAACCTTCACAGTGGGATGGATCATGGTTATGGAGCGCTCACTCTGTGTTGAGGGTGGGACCTAGAGCTCACTTTTAAAAATTCCATTGAATTATTACAACAATCCCCCAAAGTGGACCCTGAATGACAGAGAAAGACAACAGACTCAGAGATTAAGTGACATGCTCAACACCATACAACTCTTAATGTTTAAATCCATTACCTTTCAGTGAACTTCCTGCAAAATTACATAACAAAGGGCCTGAATACAGAACAGCAAGAATTCATGACCACTTTTGCAGTCAATCATGGATAACGTATACCAGTATCATTCAATAATACAACTGTGTTGTTCAGTACAGTAGCACTAGCCATATGTGCCTATTGGGCTCTTGAAAATGTCTGATGTAATTGTGGATCTGAATTTGAATTGTATTTAACCATAATTATTTTAAATTTAAATAACCACATGTGGTTTAGACGGCACAGAATTCATTTTAAATGTTTTTGACACCATCCAGCTTAGCAAAATTTTATTGCATTCTCTCTAGTGTCATTTTGAACAGGGACACAGTTTTCTGAAATATTGTCAGCAAAAAATAAATCCTGCTTCCATGAAGTGTCAGGCACTTTTTAAGTTTTCTATCATGGAAAATGACTTGTACTTCCTTAAAACTTCTGGCAATGTAGTAGTGTTGGACTAGATCTCTTCATGGTGTGGCAAAATGAATCGTAAGCCATACTGTTTAGGAGACTGATGGTTTCCCTCTTCAAGTGTGCTATGGCTTGAAGGTGTCCACCAAAGTTTGTGTTGGAAGCTTAATCCCCAATGCAGCAGTGCTAGGTGGTAGGGCCTAATAAGATGTGGTTAGCTCATCAGGGCTCTGACCTCATAATGGATTCATATGGCTATTGTAAGAGTGGTTAGTTACAAAAATAGTGGGCTTGTTATAAAAGTGAATTAGGTTCATTGTTGCTCTTGTTCTCTTGCTTTCTTGCCCTTCCACCTTCCACCACATAATGACACAGCCTAAAGGCCCTCATTAAAAGCCGGTGCCATGCTCTTAGACTTTCCAGTCTCCACAACCATGAGCCAAATAAAATGCTATTCTTTATAAATTACCCAGCCTCAGGCATTTTGTTATAGCAACATAAATGGACTAAGACAGAGGATTAAAAGTACCTATCATAGAACTGCCTTAGCACTTAGTACAAAGCCTTGAGAGTTCTAGCCAAGCTCTGCTTAGAAATGTGGATGTGCAGGGTCATGATTCCCTCCAGGGGCTTCAGTGACGGGGGCCTGAAACCAGCACAATAAAAGGTGCCATCTCCTAAACTTGTGGATGGTGATTCTGACACTGATCTCTGGTTCCTCAGTACATCCCCAGGTCATGAACCTGCAGTTGGGTATAACTATGAGCAGATCAATTATGCATCCTTCATGCTTATCTCTCTTTTCTTGTTTTTCTCCAACTGCTCTCTTATTTTAGCTTCCTGGGATTTACTCCCCAAAAAGCCACCTGAAACCAAGTGTTTGACTAAGCCACTACTTTAGGGAAACCCAGTATAAGACATAAGGAAACAAATCAAATGCTATTTCAGTGATCCAGTTTATAAAAATAACAGTAACTCAGCCTATCTGGCACCAGTAGAAATGAAGAAAACAGGGCAACTACGATATTCATTTTAAAGACAGAGCCAACAAGATGTGGAAATTGATTTAATGTATGCAGTAATTGCTTTGAAATAAAAGATAGTAGACTCAGGAAAAGGCACAGTTTGGGAGGAGGATCATGAGTATAATTTGGGGCATAAGTTCAAACTACATTAAATATTTCAGAACTACTTGTTTAATAGTGGATGAGTGAAGTCAGCTCTTTTCCATGCTTCTTAATTGTCTTATTTGTAACAGAAAAAATGTGATGCATATTGCCCAGATACATAATAAATAAATGTAATCTACCACATTAAACTCCAAAATGCTTGATATTTTTGCAAAGACAAATTAATGTAATTTACTCCATATATAATAAATTAAATAACTTTTCTAAAGATGGATTTCATCACATTCCCTACTCATGCAACTGATGGATGTTTGCTCTTCTGGTCAGTATCACCTTCCATTTCTCTTCATCCAAACTGTGTCTTCTACAGTTTCATGTCATACGGTAGGTAGGAGACAGTCATCACCTTTCAGGAGTACAAATAATCAGTTTATCAAATAAGGATTATTATTCAGTTTCTAAAATAATAGTATTTTCAGACATTCTCCTATTTAATCTCTAAATAATTGTGTGATGTAGGCATATTTCTGTCCTCCATTAGAAATTAAGCATCCTGGAAGTACATTGCTTTGTCCAAAGTCATATACAATCATGTGTCACATAACGATATTTTAGTCAGTGATGAACCTCATATATGATGTTGATCCTATAGGATATAATGGAACTGAAAAATTCCTATTCCCTAGTGACATTATAGCCATCATAATATACAGCAACACATGGCACATGTTTGTGGTGATGCTGGTGTAGCCAAACCTTCTACCTTATCAATTTCATAAATGTTTAGCATATACAATTATGTACAATTATAACATGACAATAAAAATAAATGACTGTATTGCACATTTATTTGTTCACTATAGTATATGTTTTATCATTATTTTAGTGGGTACTTCTACTTATTAAAAAAAGTTAACTGCAAAAAAAGCATTAGACATGTCCTTCAGGAGGTATTCCAGAAGAAGCCATTATTATCACCAGTGAGACAAGATGTAGAGGTGGAAAACAGTGATATTTATGATCTTGACCCTGTGTAGACTTAGGCTAAAGTATGTGTTTATATCTTAGTTTTTAACAAAAAGTTTACAAAGTAAAAAAATAATTTAAAAAATAGAAACAGCTTACAGAATAAAGATCGAGAGAAAGAAAATATGTTTGAACAACTGTATAATGTGCTTGTGTTTAAAGCTATGTGTTATTACAAAAGAGCCATAAAGTTAAAAAAATAAAAAGTTTATAAAGAAATTGCAATAAGTTAAGGTTAATTTATTATTGAAGATATATATATATATATATATTTAATTTAACATACTCAATTGCCCAGTGTTCACAATGTCTACAGTAGTGGACAGTAATGTCATAGACATTCACATTCATGGTTCACTCACTGATTCACTCAGAGCAACTTCTGTCTTGTAAGCTGTATTCAAGGTAAATGCCCATACAGGCATACTCTTTTTAAATCTTTTATATTATATTATATTGTATCTTTTCTATGTTTAAGTACACAAATACCGTTGCATACATTATACAGTACAGGAACCTGCTATACAGGTTTGTAGCCCAGAAGAAATAGGCTGCCTACCAGATAGCCTGGATATATAGTAGGCTAAACAATTTAGGTCTAAGTACACTCTATGAAGACCTCACCATGATGAAATCACCTGACACATTTCTCAGAATGTATCCGCATAATAAAGTGACCTATGATTGTATAAGGAGGTGTCAAAAGTAGGACTTGGGCTCACATTCTCTAAATTTAAAACCTGCTTTCCACAAATTTTATATTACCTGGTAGAACCTCCTTTCTAATTTTGTGTACAAGACTTACTTCAAAGGGAATTCATAAATTTCTAGAACTTCCTCTTACAAATATTTAGTGCACTTTGGTATTTTGACTTCAAGAGTGATGAAATGAATATTTTCCTCACCTCAAATAATTCCCTTGGCTATGTATTAATTCCAGAAATCTTACAATTGCAGTTTTAAGCTTTGACTTAATTCATTCAGGGATTTTTTTTTTCCTACTTATGTTGGAACACAAATTCTCCTAAGGAGTTTCCAAATTGGGCCACATAATTTACTTTTACATATCTGAGCCAACTTAATATATAAAAACCACAAAGAATCAACAAATATGTGTTACTGCTAGTTACACTTTATAGAGTTCTAATACCCCTGTATCTGGGTTACTGTGTTCTTATGGATGAAGATTAGAATTGGAAGGAATCTTCACAGTGGAATGGATCATGGTTATTGAGCACTCACTCTGTGTTGAGAGATGGAACCTTGCCTTCACTTTTTTTATCTTATTGAATTATTACAACAATCCCCCAAAGTGGGCCCTGAAGGACAGAGAAGGACAGCAGACTCAGAGAGATTAAGTGACATGCTCAACACCGTACAGCCCTCAAGATTTAAACCCAAGTCCTTTCAAAGCATTTTCTATGGTGGCAAAGGATCAAGTTTAGAGAGTTCAAGAAAGATGAAAAATAAAATGATTTGAGTCCTAGTCTAAAGGCTGACTATATGATATTTCTGACATCCCTTTTTCTTTGACTGAAAAAAGCAGCACTTTCAAAAACACAAATATATATGAACACAAAAGCAAAATGAAAACAAAATTGCCTTACTAGAGTATTATGACAGGAACAAACTCTGGAGCTGGAAAGGCAAGACCAACAAAACCCTAACTTCAGCAGAAGAATACAGATTTCCAAAGTAAAAGTCCAAATACAGTACATAGAAAATAAAAATACAATAGAAAAAAATCATCAAAACAAAAAGTTGGTTCTTCGAAAGCATAAACAAGATTGACGGACTCCTAGCTAGACTGACCAAGAAAAAGAGAGAAAAAGCCCAAATAAACACAATCAAAAGTGCAAAATATCATTATTTTCAGAGATTACTATGTGTACCTGTATGGAAACAAACTCGATAACCTTAATGAAATGGAAGACTTTCTGACATCACACATCCTCCCAAAGTTGAAACAAGCAGAAACTGAGATCCTAAATAGACCAATAACAAAACCCAGGAATTGACTCTGTCATAAGAAAACTACCTACAAAAAAAAAAAAAAAAGACCTGGACCATATGGATTTCCAGTGAATTCTACAAAACAAAGAAGAAGGAGGAGCTAATATCAATCCTATTGAAAGTATTCCTGGCTATTGAGAAAGACAGAATGCTCCCCAAATCATTTTATGAACTTCACACTGACACCCAAACCTGGTAAATATTCAACTAAGAAAGAGAACCACAGTCCAGTATCCCTGATGAACATAGATGCAAAAATACTCAACAAGATCCTAGCAAATCAGATCCAGCAATACATCTCAAAAATCATCCACCATGACCAAGTAGGCTTCATCCCCTGGATGCAGGGCTAGTTCAACACTCACAAGACCATAAATGTAATTAAATACATCAACAGATGCAAAAACAACAACCATATGATTATAGCATTAGATGCAAAAAAAGCTTTTGATAAAATCCAGCATTCTTTCTTAATAAAAATTCTTGAACACCTAGGCATAAAGGGAACATACCTCAAAATAGTAAGAGCCATCTATGATAAACCCATGGCCAACATATTGCTAAATGGAAAGAAATTGGAAGCATTTCTCCTGAAAACTGAAACAAGACAAGTCTGCCCACTCTCACCCCTCCTGTTCAACATAATATTGGAAGTCCTAGCTAGAGTACTAGGACAAGAGAAGGAAATGAGAGGTATCCAAATAAGAAAAGAAGTCAAGTTATTCCTCTTTGTTGATGATATGATCCTATACCTCAAAAATCCAAGAGA
>CAUYQG010131164.1:0-13579 GCA_963574415.1 Tarsius wallacei
ATAAATCAAAAAATCAGCTGGGCATGGTAGCGCGTGCCTGTAATTCTGGCTACTCGGAAAGCTGAGGCGGAAGGATCACCGGAGCCCAGCAGGTCGAGGCTGCGGTGGCCGGAAGCGGCCACTGCACTCCAGTCTGGGCAACGTAGTGAGACGCCAACTAAATAAAAAAAGACAATATTGGAGCACTTACTTGAAATTCTGGTTAAGAAAATAATAGTATCTATAGTCAGCTCCATACTAATCAAGTCATTGAGTAGAAAAGTAAAAAAAAAAAAAATGGACACAAACACACTCGCCTCATAGGGTGTGGCAAGTTATCATAGGAAGATAGAGCAGAAGTGCCCCACTCTAGCCTGGTAGACTTCAGTGAGTGGAATTCCAAATCTGCCCAGCAGAGTTACAGAAGGCCTGAGGTCACTAGGACCGTTTGTTTCACCCCTACTGTGCCCTCCTCCCCACCTTACCCAGTCCACAGAAGCAGCAAGCATGGGATTGAATCTTTTCTTCTTCCAGTGGAAACATCTCTTTCCCCTTTCCTTAAAGATGCAGCTGGGCCAATGAAAAAGAAACGAAAACTCCAGCTGGCCCGGGAGGAGTGTAAAAGGTGAGGACATTGGGCAGGGAGACTGCAGAGTCCAGTGTCTGGATGTGATTCTGAGGCTGACTTAACCTTGGAAACCCAGTGACCAGGCCCAGGGAAGCAATGCCACCACTGCCAGCAAATGCCCTCCCCAGGACAAGAAGGGAAGCTCCAGAAACTGCTGGATGATTTCAGCAATTTCAGAAATCACCTCAGCTGGTTGACTTCCCTGCAGCCTTAGATTAAAGTAGAAAGAACAAAGGACCCTGGTGATGGGAGAGAGGTGGCTTTGTCTAAGGAGGGCCAGCTGTGATGGCTTCTGAAGAAAACGGAGAGGCCTGCATGGGCCCTGCCGTGTGTGTGGCCTGAGCCACAATGGCCCATGAGGATGCTCTTGCGCCCTTCAACAGCGTCACTCACCAATTGCCAGTGTCCTCACCTTGAACCCACTCATTCCGGGCTGGTCCAGAGAATTGTTGAGTTTTTCCTCCTCACCTTAAAAAAAAAAAAGACAACAAAAAACAACCACTGTCTCTGTCAGCCTCAGGCTTAACCTCTACACAGGCAGCTTTTATTTGATGCTAAGTTCAGATCAACTGGCTTTCTCCTTCCAGAAGCAGCTTTGAGAAAGAGAAAAGGCCAGAATTTAGGTCATCTAGAGGGTGCTGCCTTGAGTGTTACTGCTAAGGTGGAGTTTTCCTGAGGAGGGAAGCATGTTCTGCCTGTGGATAGGACTTACGGACAGCAGGAGATACCAGCCCTGATCCCATGGACATTTGGTGTGTGAATCATATCTAAGCAGTGGGTATAAAACTAAACATAAAATTCTAAGCCCCTCAACCAGCTGAATGGACCTCCTCTTGGGCAAGGTAACCCCAGAAAGCTTGAAGTTTCTTGCCTGGATGGGATGGGAAGTCAGACACACCTTGTTATACCGTAGCTGCTCCCTTTTGTAGTGTAGACATAACTGATCAGCATTACTGTTAACCTAGAGATCATAAGGCTGACAAGCTGTTTATGACAGGAAGATGCCAAATTTTATTTATTTATTTAATGTTATTTTTTGAGTTGGAGTCTCACTCTGTCGCCCAGGCTGGAGTGCTGTGGCATGCTCACAGCCACCACAGCCTCAACCTGCTAGGCTTAGCAATCCTTCCTCCTCAGCCTTCCAAGTAGCTGGAACTACAGATGCATGCCACCACGGCCAGCTAATTTTTTGATTTATTGTACAGTCGAGGTCTCACCAAGTTGTCCAGGCTGATCTCGAAACCCCAGTCTCATGCAATCCTCTTGCCTCAGCCTCCCAAAGTGCTGGGATTATAGACTGAACCACCGCACCTGGGCAAGATGCCAAATTATAAAGAGGACCTAAGGTCATACCAGGCAGGGGTTAAATCACACAACCCTACAGTTAAAGAATAAACTGTGCTCTACCTGCCACAGGTTTTTCTTTTTCCCTAGCAGCTAAACAAGTTCTGGCCTTGAGACAAGCAATGTTGAAGAAGTCACAGCTCACACACCGCCAGACACTGACTAACTGAGGCCCCCACACCACAAGTTGTAATTACAACTTTGATTCGTCAAGAGACTGATTTCACTAACTCTTCTGATAAGCGACCACAGGCCATGGACTGGTCCTGGCCACTTCACAGAGGCTGCACACTGAGTGTCTTCTACCCTAAAAAGACCTTTTGATGCATAGGGCCTAATTATAACACATTTGAATGTTGAGTCTCCACCACAAGGTGGACACAGAAAGCAAGCAACATGCCCGTCTGCTTATCACTCGTGCACATGACACGAATGCTCTTAGTTCCTCCTGTGTCCCATGGGATATGCATACTTGGGCTACCTGGTTAGCCTAAATTCCTTCCCTTCCTCCAAGTGCTTGCTTTCTGTTTCAAGCCAGAGACTGTGCTTCCTGCCTACAGTTATAATTCCCTTCTAGGAAGTAAGGCTCTCTTTTCAATATACATATGCATATTTTGTCAATATGGGGGTCCAGCAAGCCTTCCTCTTCCTCCTTCTGCTCCTCCCCAAAAAGCCAAGACCTGAGTGTGTCTGGTTCGAATCTGACAGACTGCTGCTGCAGGCCTTCCTCTCTCCTGTCAGCCTCTGTGGGACACTCCTCTCAACTCCACAGAGCCCTGGTTGCTTTGCAGCTTGGATGATGCTTTATTGCAACCCCACTGTCCACTGGACCTGAGGACCTGCTATCAGTGCAATCCACAGAGCTGGAGAGCTGAGAATTGCATTCTGATCCCAGCCCTGGCTTTGTTTCTTCCTGAGATCCTAGAGGGTGGCTTTGCCTGTTTTCCATCTACGAAAGGTGCTAATCCCTGCCCACTGTTGCTACAGGGCCATCTTGGAGGCTAAGAGAACGACACTGTTCAGCAGTTCTTTGGGGTGGAATGGAGAGTTGGGGAGCCAGTAGGTCTGTACACAGCAAGGCTGGAGTCTGGGTCCAGCCCTGTGTCCTGGTGGCCGAGTCCTGGCCCTGTGTCCAGGTGGTGGAGCTAGACTAGTGAGAAAGTCACCATGGAATTTAAAATACTGTAGATCCATGTGTTGTTTTTCCTGATAACAAGGAATCATATAATTATGCATTTTATTTATTTCTTGCTATTATATTACAAAGTATCCTGAGGGCACATAGACAGTCACAGAAACACAGGGCTTCTGCCCTGCTCATGGTCACTCCTCAGACTGCAAGTATGCCACCTCTGCCCCGCTCACACCACCCTGCACAGTGTCCTTCTTTGCCACGTGTAGGCCACTGAAGGCTGTCCCCAGTGTTTGCTCTATTGTAAGCTGTGTTACAGTGACTATCCTGATGCAGAGACCTCCACAAACCTGGCCTTCTGCATTTTGCTTGCTGTTGAATGCTGTGTGTGAATGTCAAAGCCTCTCAGTGCTAGCTTCACCCCTAAAGGAGTTCTGGGAGGAAATCTGCAGAGATCACATTGAGTTCGTCACCAGCCAGCCTGGAGCCTGGGACTCAGGACCTGCTGCTGGGAAACATGTCGGAAATGGGCTTTGCCCAATGCCAGGTGTCTAGTCAATGGTCCATATGAACTGTGACATTATGGCAGCTTGTCACTTGGTCATTCAACTGATAGTCTTTCCTACTGCAGCGGCCAAGAAAACCTTGGAAGAGACGTGGACCTTGGTGTCCTTGCCAAGCACAAGCCAGCAGTGAATCCTGGCCTCCTGGTCCCACGGTCTCCTCAGTCACAGAGAGATGAGTATGCCACGCTCAGCTGCTGGGAGTGTGTGGCTGTCACAAGTAATTGCTTCCCAAGAAGCAATTCCTCTGGGTGTCAGTAAAGTCATTGATGCACCAGCCCTCTCCTCAGAGAATCTGATTAACCAGCCTGGCAGGGTAGGGAACTAGGGAACAAAAGACACCCAGTAAACAGAAGTGGAGCAGCCCAGACAGGAAGGCCTCGAGGTAACAGGGCCCCCATGGGCAAGTGGCTTTGGGAGGTGCTTTCTCAAGAGCCTTGTTTCCCAACCCACAGACATGGGGTGCAGACCCTTAGGCTGGAGGCTCATTTTTATAACCTTCACGGTGCTTGGGAGGGTCTTTGAGCCACCTGGCCCATAGTGGAGTCCAAGGTTTTGACAAGGTCGCTCCAGGTATGTGCCTGCTGTGGGCTCTGACATAGACAGACCTGAATGTGGGTTTCAGCCTCTGAAGTCTCCTTACTCCATGACCTTGAGCAATTGACTCAACCTCTCAATCTTCAGTGTGCTCTCTATCTAAATCCTACTTACTTTTTAAGTTTTAATTTGATCAAAGTAATACATGTATATAGTTTAAAAGTCGAATAATACTACAGGGCTGATAATGTAGAAACACTTGCTTCCCTCTTTTTAACCCATTGTTTTCAGTTCTCTCGACTGTTTCTTCTATTTCCCTACATATTTCTAGTTTTAAAAATTAATTTATTATTTTTTAATTTTAATTTTTTTTTTTTTTTTTTTTGAGTTGGCGTCTTACTCCGTCGCCCAGACTGGAGCGCAGTGGCCGCTCCTGGCCACCGCAGCCTCGACCTGCTGGGCTCCGGCAATCCTTCCGCCTCAGCCTTCCGAGTAGCCGGAACTACAGGCATGCGCTACCACGCCTGGCTAATTTTTTTGATTTATTGTAGAGATGAGGTTTCGCCTCCCCAGGCGGGTCTCGAACCCGTGGGCTCAGGCAATCCACTCACCTCAGCCTCCCAAGGCACGGGATTACAGGTTGAGCCACCAAGCCCGGCTTAATTTTAATTTTTTTGAGTTGGAGCCTCACTCTGTCACCTAGGCTGGAGTGTAGTGGCATGATCACGATGATCACAGCTCACGGCAGCCTCCACCTCTTGGGCTCAAATGATTTTTCCACCTCAGCATCTCAAGTAGCTGGGACTACAGACCTGTGCTGCCACGCCCAGCTAATTTTTAAATTTTTTGTAGAGATGAGGTTTTGCTATGTTGCCTAGGTTTGTCTCAACCTCCTGGGCTCAAGCAATCTGCCTCTCAAACCACACCTGGCCTAAATTAATTTTTTAATATTTTGTAGAGACAGGATCTTGCTATGTTGCCCAGGATGGTCTCAAATTCCTGACTTCAAGTGATCCTCCCACCTTGGTCTCCCAAAGCTCTGGGATTACAGGCATGAGCCACTACTCCCAGTCCCTACATATTTCTAAATAATTTGCTTTTATTGCTATTTTTTGTTGTTTCACCTTCAGAACATTGACTTCCTACAATGGAAAAATAAGCTCTGACAGCCACCTCTCCACACACTCCCTCCGCTTCCTTCCAATATCATGATTAGAGATAAGTTGATATTCATTGTTGCCATATTTAAGGCTATGTAAACACTGCTTTCTGCTAAACCAAATAGTATTCTATTTACTTTCTGCTATAATCCTTGGTTTTTCCTCAAGCTACAGTTATTTTAGTTTTACATTTTTTTTTTAGTTTATACTTTATGTCGTTCCCTACAAAATTATAATACTCTGACCAAACACCCTGAAGCTCTTCTCAACATGACCAAGCCCAGCAGGTATCATGGATTCTGTGTTTTCTCTGGAGACATCACTCCAGGAACCCCTCACCTTGCTACTCTGTGCTTCCTGTCCCATCTGTCAGCCCCTCCTTCCCTTCCCCAGAGTGAAGAGGTAGTAAGATTGGGGCAGAAATGCAATCCTAGATCAGGAGATGTAGTCATGGTCAAGTGCCAGTCCCCTACCCAAGGATGCTGCAGCCCAGCGGGGTGGTAGTCATATGAACAGTATCACTCGGTGGGCGTACAGTTGCTGTTGGGGCAGGGGCCTCTAGCCCTGACTGCATGAGACAGAAGCAGGTCTTCCTGTCCCTCCTGAGTGACCCTTCCTGGAAAGTGCCCCCCATGCCCATTTCCATTCCCCACCCCAGGCTGACTGAGAATGGGCTGGGCCAGGAGTCTGGCCCAACAACCAGGTCCACGCTTTTTTTCTGACCACCCCATGTCTACTTCCCTTTAAACATGCTAAACCAGTCCTACACAACTGCTGGGCAGAGGCCCCCTCATAGGGCCACCAGCACCAAGCTCATCACAGACAGGGCCGCTCTTCACTGCTACCCCATATCTCATCTCCTCCATCTAGGGGCTGAGCTGGATCCACTCCCAGCAGGCTCTGCATGGCAGGTGACTTTTCCATTGCTGGTCAGAGGAGGCTAAGTGCAGCACTGGAGCACAAAGACGTCCAGTCATTATTTACACATAGGCAACTCCCAGTCTTGGTGGTACAAGTCCTTAAGGACAGCACACTCTCCTGAAGGGGACAGAGAGAGCTTCCTGAGTCGAGAACTCTTGCCCAGACCCCCACGCCTCATGCCAGAGAGGTCTGTGCATTTTCTGAAGCCTCTGAAATCCACCATCCAGCTCACAGGGCCTGCTTATGTCAGAGGCTGCACATGAGTATGTCATCCGTGTGTTCCTGCCAGTGGGAGCCCACACCTCAAGAGGGCTCTTCCACAAGTCCAGGACTACCCCAGGGGTGTAGGGAGAGGGTGGAGGGCTCATAGTCTCTGCCTCAGCCAGCAGGAGACAAGGGGTGGGTGCCAGAGGTACCTGGGAGATGAAAGAGGCACAGATCTCTCCAAGCAGCCTTGTGCTTTCTAAGCAGACAACTCACCAGGATTTCATCTACAACTCAGATTCAATCGGCCAAGTAGGCAAGAAGAAAGTGTGTGGTTGTCATGGCAACGCCAAATTGTCCAGGACCAGGTAGGTCGCTAAGTGGGGGAAGGGAAGAGAGTAGAGCCGAGTTTCTATCTCCCCGGTAGGACTGTTCTGGAGGATAGAGGACAGGATGGACACATCTGCGTGGTGTGGGGGCATTCTTCCCACTACTCCTGCCCAGGGCTGAGGACCTGAGCTGTGTGGTGTAACTGGTTGGTTCAGGGACCCCACTCTGAGGCCTGGGGCTGGGATTGCTCAAGCATGCCATTCCAGAGCCAGCCCCTTGCCGAGGGCCAGTTCCCTTTTTTCCCTGAGGGCTAGTCCCACCCCAGAGAAGCTCAGATTTTGACCCTGCTTCTCCTCCTGCCCCCTATCCAAGGCATTTCTGGCAGAGCCTCCGCCTTCAGCCTGGCCACAGATGTGGGCACAGGCTGGCACTCCCTCTGAGTCCAGTCTGAAGGATCAAAGGGCCCAGAGAGTGCCCGCCAAAGCTGGTGTTTCCATTCATAAGCACACAGTGCTGCCGGCATGGTTCCTCCTCCCCACCAAGAATGATGTAGCCAGCCCTACAGGCTGCCCCAAGTGGTCTATCAAACTGCTCAAGTGGAAAAGGAGTTAAGCATCAGGAACCTCCCCTGCCTCTAGACCCACTCAATTCCTGTTTTGCCTCTGATTATCCACTATTCTTGGGTCCCTGGGAAAAGGCCCTGGATCCTCAGCAGGCCTCCAAGCCTCCCTGACCAGCCAAGCCTTGTACAGTCCATCCATCTCTGTGGTCATAGGACCTAGCCACAGGAGAGGCACCTAATACATGAATAAATGAGTAAGCGAAAGAAAGAATGAATGAATGGGTGACTTAGGCAGTGAGGACTGGAAACAGAAGAAATGGAAGAGGCCACATTGTTGGGGGGCTGGTAGCACCAGATCGGGGGAGGCCTTAAATGAGGCAGAGAGGATGGTACTTGTCAAATTCCCCAACCTCAGCTCTCCTGGCCCTGGGACAGCTCTTATCTTCCAGAGGGGCCATGGGAGTCCCTGGCAGATGTGGCCCTATCACCTGATTCTCTCTCAGAGAGACAGGAACGCCAGAGCCCATTCCCCAGAGCCTGGCTCACCTGGGCCCTTGCGGGACTGCCTCCCTGGGGCCTGCAGACCTGATTGCTTTTGCTTCGAGGTCTGTGGTCTCCCCCATTCCTCCAATTAGTACTAATTGGAAGCAGGAAGTGTGTGCATGTGTGGCACAGGCCTGGGGCTCTGATGTCCTTGTCAGGTCTTTGAAGCCCTGAGTTTCTTGGGACAGGTCCCTCCCCAGAACTTCAGGGTCTTCAGTGGGGCTGGATGAGGTTGTCTGGGGACTCCCCTGAGCATATGTGCAGGGGGTCCGTTCACAGTTAGGCCCTGCTCTCCGGAGGCTTGTACTGTCACTGGCCACCTCCAATCCCCAGCCCTGGTTGCCCCCAGGGCAGGGCAAGCATACCTTGTTCACTGCTAAATCTTCCTCACCTGGCACTGAGCTGCAGCTCTTCACAGATGAGGAAACTGAGGCTCACTCTAGGAATGAGGGGAGGAGGGGCACAGGGCCTGGCTAAAGAGGCACAGAGGGGGCCTCTGGAACCCTTAACTGATCCTCTGGCCTAGTTCAGCCCACAGCTCAATAAAGGCAAGAAAAGGCTTTCTTTATCTGACTAGGCACACACCTGTGCTTCCCTTGGGGACAAAGGGCCCTTCCTAGAGAGGTGAGACTTAGTTTCCCCTTCTCCCTGTGTCCCTGCCTCTTTCCACTTGGGATAGAAATGGGGTGTCCAGCAGTAAAGCACCTTTTGTGTCAAGCCCCAGGTCAGATTCCCATCCCCCCTGGCACTCTCCCCACCCGGACACTGGTCACCGTTTGACCACAGAGGCTGTACTAGGAAAAGCACAGGGTGTGGGCACACAGGGGAAGGCCCTTACTCCAGCCTGGGCAGAGTTACCCTGGCTCCTGGCTCTTTCTGTAGTGTTTGTGTTGATCATCACCCATGGGTGCCCTCATCCTGCGCAGTCAGTGGACTAAGACCCGTAACCCAGCCTAGGATCACTCAGAGCCTTGAGCTCAGGGGCTCACATCTGGAAGCAGGAACCTCAAGACTCACAGGTGCTCAGAGATTAAGATTCCTGGGTGCCAGCTTCTGGGGCCAGCCTCAGCTTCAGTCCCTGTGAAATGGGCTGATTGCTGTGCAGCAGGCGGGGAGGGCAGTGGGCTCCTCTGAGGCCGAGTCCTAAGAGGAGAGGCCTGGCTGCCACCAGCCACTAGAGGGCAGGACTCTCCCATGTGTTTCCTCTAAAAGAGATGGTGAGCAGAGGAGCCTAGCGTACAGGAGACAATGGAGTGGCAGGCCTCTGGGCACAGTTGACACAAGGCTACTAGCAAGGTGGGATGGAGGATAGGATGCTGGCGAAAAGTCCACATGGACCCTAGGCCCCCCAAACCTCCCTGAGCCTTTAGACTTTCATTTCCTGGGAGTCCCGCCCTGAGCCAACAGAGATGGTGCCTGGCTCCTGAATTGGCAGTGAGTGACCAATTCAGTGGAAAAGGAGCAATTAGGAGGGCATGTCCTCCATCCTCCTCAAGGTGCAGTGAGGAAACCGAGGCAGGGAAAATCTCACCTAACTGTACCTATGAGATGGGTTGGGACACACATTCCCTGAGAGCTGGCCATGAGCCAGGTAACCACAGCAACCCCATAGGGTTGTTGCTTTTGGGAATCACCCATCCTACTTTTGCAGATGAGGAAATTGAGTCTCAGAGAGGCTGTCATTTGGCCAAAGTCCCACAGCAAGGGTGGGCCAGGACTCCAGCCCAGGCAGAATGGTGTCCAAGCCTGTGTGTGAGTCCCCACACAGCATTACGTGAGACATCCTCCTATGACCCCAGGGCGATGGCCAAGCCTGTGTGTGAGCCCCCACACAACATTTACCACATATGCAGAGATGCTCTCCTGTAACCCCACTGACGTGTGTGTGTGGGGGGGAGGGGCCCCACAGGGTACCCTGCAGGGCTGCTTCTCTGCACCCTGGCTCTCCCAGGCGTCGGCCTCTCCTCATCTGGACCTGACCAACAGTGATGCCCAGAAGCGGCTGCCTCTGGGTCACACACTCCCCTGAGCAGGGGGAGCTGTGCGAGATGCCTCTGGATCATGGCATGACAACCCCTATTTAGGGCCATTTGGGGCCACAGTGGCACTTAGCCCAGGAAGTAGATACCAATTAAGGGATCAGTGGCAGCCCTGCTGGGCCTCAAATCAGGCTGTGCCTATAGCCATGGGAGCCAAGGGCCTCTTTTGAGTCCTTGGCTCTCATGGCTTCTCCAAACAGGTTTGGGGATGTCTGCCTGGGGATTAGGGTGAGTGGCCTAATCAGCCCCAGCAGCCCCAGTGATGCCTGGAGTTGCTGGGTGTCATAGCCCTGGGGAGGGTCTGAGAAGTTCAAGGCTGATCTTGACTGTCCCAATATTACTAGGGGCCACTGGAGAATGAGGGTGTCTTGGTGACTGTTCCTGGAGCCTGAGTCTAAGCTGAGCTGTGGCTCACAAGACTTGTATGGAGACCCCAACTTGGCTGCTGGGACCAGGGTGAGAGGCCTATCAAGGCTCCTGGGATCTGATAAAGGAGGTGGCCCCTTGCCAGAGCTTTCTTTAGGTCCCTGGTTGGCACCTGGTGTACTGAGTCCCGCAAGAATCAAGCACACATGGGAGGGTGGCCCAACCTAGGGACTTGGACAGAGTCTTGTCTTCCAGTCAGATATTGGGGGAAATAACCCCTCAGAATGCAGATGCACTTCCATGAGTGCAGGGGTCCTCTCACCAGCCCCAGTAACCAAAAGAATTGGTATACCCATTTTACAGATGAAGACACCCAGGCTCAGGCCTCTCCACTTTGCCAACAGCTTTTTCACTGGTCTTGGCTTTAGATTTCTCTTTTCCTTCTTTGTTTTCAGCTTTCAAAAAATACATTTTTAAATTTAAACATTTAAAAAACTTTTAAAATTAATTATTTCATTTTTCATTACATAAGAAATACACAAATATATCCTCACTTTCAAAATGTAATATAATAACATTAAATTAAAAGACCCCTTGGCCTGCTCTCCACAAGCTCGGGATTCACAAGAGTCAGCAGTTTGGCGTTTTGCTATAAAACAAGAATAATACGCCAGGCGTAGTGGCTCACGCCTATAATCCCAGCACTTTGGGAGGCAGAGGTGAGAGGACTGCCTGAGCCCAGGGGTTTGAGATCAGCCCAGGTAACTTGGCAAGACCTCATCTCTACAATAAATTTTAAAAATAGGAGGACATGGTGGCATGCACGTGTAGTTCCACCTATTTGGAAGGCTGAGGTAGAAGGCTCACCTGAGCCCAGCAGGTCGAGGCTGTGGTGGCTGTGAGAGTGCCACTGCACTCCAGCCTGGGCCACAGAGTGAGACTCCAACTCAAAAAAAAAAAAAAAAAAAAAGAAGAAGAATACTTGTTCTATCCATTCAGAAAGTTTATTCTATTTTTAAAAATTGTCTTAGTGGTATGTGTTTGGCATATATAACTGATTTATCAAATATCATATGAGCATGGAATGACTGTCATCTTCCAGAAGCTGTTAGACTGTGCTGAGTACCTTGTCCCTGGAGGTAGCCCACCCTGCAGTGACAGTGAGGCCCCATGCCTTCCTGTCTGTCCCCTCATTTTGGTTTGCAAGACTCAATTTTAAAGGAGATCAACCCATTTTTAGAACATATTTTCTCCTCTCTCCCCATCCACTGCAGTTAGATTTGGGTTGGGATGGGGGCAGGTGGGGACATGGGAGAAAGTCAGTTTCCAAGCAGGGCAGGAAATATCTAGCCAACCCCATCTTCTAGATGCTAGAGCTGCTGTCCTGTGGGGAACAATAAGGAGTAGTCTCTCTCCATGGACACATAGTCCCCACACCAACCAACTCCTCTTCCCCCTCCTCAGTCCTTGTCATTATCATATAGGCTGTGCACTTGTGGGTGACACAGGGTTTACCTGGGCCCCTGTATTGCTGGCCATCCAGGCTGTTTCCTGTGGGTGCAGTTACCCATTGCTGCAGTGGCCGCCACAGGGCAGGTCTCCCCGGGGCTCTCTGCAGAAGACTCTGGGAAGTGGAATTGCTGGGCTGAGGGGCAGCTAAGTTGCCCTCCAAAGACCCTGTGCCCACCCCCAAGACAGGGGACTTGTTACACTTAGTTGCGCTAACACTTTGCCAAAACATCTGCCTTCAGTGGGAATTCCTCTATTACTTGTGAGTGTGTTCATTTTTTTCTTATTTAGTGATCAATTTTATTTCCTTTTCTATGAAGAGTCTGTTTATGGTCTTTGTCCGCTTTTCCATTATGTTTTTAACTTTTCCTTATTGATTTGTAGATCTTTAGACAGATGCTCCTCAACCTACTATAGAATTACATTCCAATAAACCCATCACAAGTTGACAATATCATAAGTTGAAAATGCACTCAAGACACCTAACTTGCTGAACACTGTAACTTAACCTAGACCACCTTAAACATGCTCAGAACACTTACATTAGCTGACATCCGGGCAAAATCATCTAACACAAAGCATATTTTATAATAGTGTGGACTATCACCTATAATTTATTGAATACTGTACTCAAAGTGAAAACCAGGATGGTCGTATGGGCACTTGAAGCAGCTTTGACACCATTATAAAGGCAAAAAATTGTAACTGGAGTCATCATAAAGTGGGGACTGCCTGGATTTTAATTCATTGTTAAATGTGCGGCAACTCTTCCATGTGACCAAAGAAAGGCCCCACCTGAAGAGGGTGACCAGAGAGGGAATGCAGGTGATAGGGCAGGGACCAGACTTTCTCCCTGGCTGCAGCTCTTGGAGCTTATGCTGAGAATGTCTGATGCTGGCTGGGCCAGCTGGTCATGGGCAGGTGACTTTTCTGCAAGCCTCTGTTCTGTCATCTGTAAAGTGGACAGAATACCTACCACATGGGTGAGGTGAGGGTGAAATGACTCCATACATGGACAGACCATCTAATGCAGTGACACACACAGGTACAGTCGGCAACAAGCAGTTGTTGTGGATGTATCACAGAAACAAAGAACTGAATATCACATTCTCACTCATAAGCGGACCTTGAACAATTATTGTAATACTATAAGAAAGGGATTGGCAGTAGTGGGAAACTGCACACTTCATCAAGGATACCTGCATAAAGAACATTTGTATACCTAACTTCACATCGTTAAAATACAAAAACAGCCAGTCATGGTGGTTCAATCCTGTAATCCCAGTACTTTGGGAGGCTGAGGTCAGAGGATTGTCTGAATCCAGAGGTTTGAGACCAGCCTGGGCAACTTGGCGAGACCTCATCTCTACAGTATATCAAAAAACATAGCTGGGTGTGATGACGTGTGCCTAGTTCCAGCTGCTTGGAAGACTGAGGTGGAAGAATTGCCTGAGCCCAGCTGGTGGAGGCTGCGGTGACCGTGAGCGTGCTACTGCATTCCGGCCTAGATGACAGAGTGAGACTTCAACTCAAAAAAAAAAAAAAAAAAATGGGTTGATCTCCTTTAAAATTGAGTCTTGCAAACCAAAATGAGGGGACAGACAGGAAGGCATGGGGCCTCACTGTCACTGCAGGGTGGGCTGCCTCCAGGGACAAGGTACTCAGCACAGTCTAACAGCTTCTGGAAGATGACAGTCATTCCATGCTCATATGATATTTGATAAATCAGTTATATATGCCAAACACATACCACTAAGACAAT
>CAUYQG010131174.1:0-24569 GCA_963574415.1 Tarsius wallacei
TTTTTTTTGAGTTGGAGTCTCACTCTGTCGCCCAGACTGGAGTGCAGTGGCCACTCCCGGCCACCGCAGCCTCGACCTGCTGGGCTCCGGTGATCCTTCCGCCTCAGCCTTCCAAGTAGCTGGAACTACAGGTGCGCGCTACCACGCCCGGCTAATTTTTTTTTTATTTATTGTAGAGATGAGGTCTCGCTTGCCCAGGCGGGTCTCGAATCCGCGGGCTCAGGCAATCCACTCACCTCAGCCTCCCAAAGGCGTGGGATTACAGTCTGAGCCACCGAGCCCGGCTTTGTTCCGTTTTCAAATCAGCATACGTTTTCAAGACTGTTCTATGTAGCTTCCTTGTAGATGTCTATTTGTTTATGTAGCTCTAAAGCTACTGCAGCAAAGTAGAAAACATCAATCGCACCATATAATTGAGTTTGTATTACGCTGATTTTTCCACTGGGACTTCATTCAGCAAGCAGGCTGAGTGTTTCGAGTCTTGGTCATCATATTACACAAGTTCCAACATCTGTCCTCTATGACAATCTTAGCGTTTCGTAATCCATACTGTGTTGGAATATGTTTTTGGTTTTTTATGATTTAAGAAAATAAGAAGATATATTTAGAGCAACTGTGACTTCTTATACTTTGAAAATTATTTTCTTTCTCTTTATATTACCTCTTCTCTGTTCTTTCCTCTGACTTTGTGACTTTTTTTGGTATGGAACATGTCGATATTTTACTTCTTAGTGATTCTAAATAAGGAATCTAATCCTGACCATGGTTTTCAATCTGAAACTTATTTATTGAGGGTTGTAGCATATATAGGTATAAATTTCAGATGTAATTTCTTATGATAACCCTACAAAAATACTAACTATACTTGAAAGATTTAGGTTAAAATGGAACTTTCCCTCTCCTTTAATCAAAATCAAACCTATGAAATGGAAGACCTTAGATGAAGCAAAAGTATCATGTTGATTAAAAAACAAAAAGGAAAGAGTCATAAACTGACCAATTTATCTTTGACTCTCAACTAATGACACTTAAGTAGAATATTCACATAGTAAGGAATCTTGGAAATATGTAGCTAATTTGTGAAGTGTAACTATTTAATTATATGTGAATAATTCCATCTTCTACTATCACCAAGCATTTTGCTAGGGTTTTGGAGGTTAAATCAGCCTTTAGGCAAGAAATGGAATTCCACATTATGGACTCTGTAGAAATGAAGCCAATGGCTATGGATTTTCTATTCTATTCTTTCAGAGTTATTTATGGTTAGTAACTGCAGTGTGAGGTCTAAGGCTCTCTCGATCCCAGCTGTTTTTATGAGTCACCAAAAGATGGTTTACAGTTGGGCTGAAGTAGTTGACAGATTGAAAAGCAATGTGTTGGGGGTGGGGTGGGGGAGTTGCATATAACATCAATAAGGGTACCTGATCTCAAACCTCCAAGGGAGGCCCAAACTTTACCTGTACGATTTCTACTTATCTACCTAATCCTGAATTGTACCCCACATCTTAAGAGAAAAAAAGAAAAGCAATGTGTTTATTTGATGGTGGATTGTATTAATAGGTGGTACAAATCACAGTCCCGTTGTATTATATAGTATTGTTACACAATATGGGTATTTAATAACTATTCTTCTTTGTAGGATTGTGAAGATATTATAGGTACTCCTATGGACTTCAGCACTGTGAAAGAAACTTTGGAAGCAGGAAACTATGGTAGTCCTCTGGAATTTTATAAGGATGTTCACCAGATATTCAGCAACTCCAAAGCATATACCTCTAATAAAAAGTCAAGGGTATGAAAGTGTTATTAGATAGGTTAATTGTCTAAGCATTTAGTTATATATATATGTATATTAGGCAATTTTTTCACCAGTTTTAAAATTGCTAAACAAATATATACTGCAATTCTGACATAGTTACTGACATTTTATTATCAAAACCCTCTCTGAAATATGGATTGTTTCTTAGGCATGCATCACTGATATCTGATAAATTTTTAAATCAGTTGCACAGTAGATTTACACTTTCCCACTTCTGCTTCATATAAAATGCATTTTCACTAATTTCTGCGGGCAAAATTTTTTTACATTTGCTTTCCCCCACCTTCATCATGATTGTTAGAGTAACAATTTCTGTAGAAAGTTTGGGAAATACAGAGAAGTATAGAGAAGAAAATAGCCAAGTGCAGTGGCTCATGCTTGTAATCCAAGCACTTTGGGAGACTGAGGCTGGAAGATCGCTTGAGGCCAGGAGTTCAAGACCAGTCTGGGCAACATAGCAAGACCCATCTCTATAAAAAAATAAAGTGAAACAAAATCTATTTTATTTTATAGTTACTATTTAATGTGTCTACACCCAGAATTTCCTACATTAATATATATACTTACATACGTTCATATATTTTTTAAAGCAGATTTCATATTTTGAAGTATTTTTTGTTATTTGAGTGTTGTGAACATTTTCCTATATCGTTATGACTTTTTAAAGGTATTCTATTGTGTGGTTTTTCTATGTGGTTTAACCGGTGTCCTGTTTGCTGGAAATTTTGGTTGTTTCTAGTTTTTCACTTTACATGAGTAATGCTGTGACTAATAATTTTAATATTGTACAAATCCCCGGAAGAAAAATTATTAGCCAAAGGATGTTTTTATCTTTAAGGGTTTTGGTACATGCTAAAAATTGTCTTTTAGAATGTTCTTCCAGTTTAAATTCCCTGTGACATTGTATGAGAGTCTTTTTTTCTACCCTTCACAACACTGAACATTGTCTTTTATATTTTTTAATTTTTAGGTGACAATGATATCTTGTTTTAATTATTCAAGAATAATTTTTCAAGTGAATAAATAGTACATAGATTTTGTGTTGAATGATGATGCTTTTATTGGTCTAGGCATGTGTATAACCAAAGTAATTGGTAAAACAAGACTATAATTTTTACCTTTTCAGATCTACAGCATGACGCTGCGATTATCTGCCTTATTTGAAAGTCATATTAAAAATATAATCTCTGAATATAAGTCAGCAATCCAGAGTCAGAAGAGGAGAAGGCCACGGTACCGAAAACGTCTAAGAAGCAGCAGCAGTTCATTATCTAGTAGCAGAGCACCTAGGTATTATTACACTGATGCAGCATTTTATTTTCTCAAAACATTTTGTATGGATTACCTCATTTCTGAAAGTATAGGAATAGTTGAGGAGATCCCAAGAGATTTTTTTTTTTCTGAACTCTTGTGCCTGTGTAAAGATGGAGCTAGTAACCAAAAGCATTGCGTGTGGATTTTACTACACCAGAAACTTTTTTTAATTTTAGTGATTGAAGTTTAACTGTCACATTATCAATTTGAAGCATTTGACTTTAATTTTAGGTCATTTCCTCTTTGGTCACCTTAAGCATTTTGTGTCATACTATCTATTATAATATGTTGCTCACAGAAAAAACGCTCAATGTTGCTTATTTTTACTTCTAGTCCAAAAGGGAAACAGAAACAAATGAAGTTGCAGCCTAAAAATGACCAGAATACCTCAGTGTCTTATGCCAGGACTAGCTCTCCTTTCTCATCACCTGGTAAATATGTCTTTTGTTTTTAGTGTTCTGTATCTCAGCTTAATACTGATATTAAGGAACTAGAAGAAGCAACATGGTTTATAATTCAAAGAACAATAGATTTAGATTTAGAAAAGTTGTGTTTTATTCACAATTCTACTTGCTAACTGTGTGACCCTGGGCAATACATTAGGCCATATAATTTAGTTTCTTCATTAGACTAGGTAAATTTTAAAGTCTCTTCATTTTAGAATTCTTTGACTTGTTTTTGATGTCTGTAATACTTAAGAGCATTCATCTACAATATATTAGCCAATGTAAGATTTGGGATTCATTATGTGTGAAGGTGGATTCTTTGAACAAATTTGTCTGACATTTTATGCTTGAAAGTTTAGTAGTGATAAACCATTTGTTCTCAAAATGCTCATATTTCTTTTTTAGAACAACTTACACTTTTGTTATTGGAATAAAATAACTGAAATATTGTTTAAAAAGCAACCTTTTAAACTTTCCTGAAAACATGATATTACGATCTTAAATACAAGTTTCAGATGCTGCTGAAGGACTTTCACTATATCTTCTTGATGATGAACTGGATGGGCCATTTTCTTCAGCGGGCTTCAGTGGATATAGCCGAAGTGGAAATAGCCATGACCCAGGGAAAGCCAAATCTTTTCGGAATAGAGTTTTGCCAGTTAAACAAGGTAGGAAATAAATATGCAACAGAGCATTTATTCTTTATTTTCTTATGATAGAAGATGAATCATTTAAAAACTGTTGTATTAGCATAATAAAAACGAATATGTCATTGTAGTTAATGAAAGTTTTAATATTGTCAAATTTGAGTCAGATAGGGTTTCATAACCACAGTTAGGAACAGACCACTAGCAGATTTCCAGTAACTATTTTCAAACATAGTTTAGTCTTTTTTAGAATTTTTTTATAGAGATATGGGGTACAAGTGAGGATTAACTACATAAGTAGGCTGCATGCTGGTGAAGTTTGAGCTTCTAACTGACTCTCACTCCCCGTGGTAGTGGACCAGGTATCCTTTGTGTTGTCCTGTATCCCTCACCCTCCTCTCTCCCTCCCCAGCAGTGTCCACTAACTGCTGATTTCTCCTTTGTGCTAGTGTGAGCTTAGTCTTAAAATAAAATATAAAATGAATAGCAGAAAAAAACTAAATGAGGAATTACTTCCCTAAGCATATAAAATCCCGATGTTTGGGCAAATAGGATTTTTTATATATTAAATAATACTAATGAGAAAGGAAAACCTTTTCAAAGTCATCTTTAAAATAGGTCTCATATTTTTGTGGGCCACTCCACTAAAAAAATAATAGATCTGGGTTTAGAAATGAATCTTCTTTCAGTCAGCACTCATTTCTCCCACCTTCTTAAGTTTTTTTCCAGCTATATAACTCAGATATTCTCTTCCCTAGGGGCCTGTTATATCACTAAGTCAGTGGTTTTCAGATTGTGCCCTGCCCATTTTTAGGGGATCCACAGAGGTACTTCCAGACTTCTCAAAAGAGCCTTCTGCATTCAACCAGACAGCTGTTTTTAATTTTATATAATGAGGTTTTATATAACTTTTCATTTGGAGACAAATTTCCACTGCTTAAAAAGAAATCACTGACTTAATTCATTATCATTTTCATCTATCTTGGACCATGTCAGGACATCAGTTATCATAAATATTTGAAGGTTATCGTTATTTGAAACTTATAAAGAATAGTTAATATGCTTTTACACACGTTTTGTTGAAATGTAGATTTTACTTTATATATGTTTTAACAAAAGATTAAGTATCTTATCTGATGTTGTTTAAACATCAAATAACTTAAAAATAGACTTTCCAAGGATGTATTATATATTGGTTATATGAGAAGAAACACACTTGATTACTTTAAAATAACCAGTGCCATTATTTTTCCCAATTTGTAACATTACTCTCTCTCCTCTGATCCTGCTGCACATTGCATACTCATGCCACTGCCTTTTCTCATTTTACCCTCCTCTTCACTGCCAAGTTTGTAGACAGAGTAACCTGTACTTCCTGCCTCCATTTTTTTTTCCATGTACACATTCCTTTAATTTTGTAGTCTGGCTTTTGCCCCGACCACTCTCCAAAAGCTGTACTCCCCATAATCATCAGGACTCTTCAGTAGCCTACCAGTGTCCTTTTCTTGGTCTTTATCTTCTTGATCTCTGTATCATTGCACTCTGTTGACCTCTTCTATGAGCTCTACTTTCAGGTTTCTATACTTTATTGATTCTCCTTTATCTCTGTTTCTCCTATATTTCTGTTTTGTTTTGTTTTCCTTTGGCCCTACTTGCTCTTACTGCAGAGTTTACCACTGTTTTTTGTTTGTTTCTTTTTGTCTTCTACACATAGAGGAATTGAATGACTGCAACAGGTATCTGAATACTAATGACTCTCCAAATGCGTATACACAGCTTAAACGTTTATGCTACCAATCTTATTTCCAAATACATCCTTTAAAACAATCATTGGGTTCTTATCATCTTTGCATCTCAAACTTGCTTCTTTTTCAGTGCTCACTATTTTAGTTAATGGCACCACTGTCTTCCTAGTCACCCAACTTAAAATTTCTATGTTCTTTGGCTCTTCATTTACCCCTCATATCTAGCTGCCAAATTTTGTGAATTCTACAACTTTTTACTACCACTTAAATCTCCTTTCGGTAGTTTTTTGCTCTCACCTTAGTCTCTAACCTAGTTTATTAATCAGTTCATGCTTCCATAACAAAATACCACAGACAGAGTGGCTTGCATAACAGATGTTTATTTACTCACAGTTCTGGAGACTCGAAGTCCAAGATCAAGGTGCCATATGGGTGGTGTCTGGTGAGAGCTTTTTCTCATGGCTTGTAGATGGCCACCTTCTTGCTGTGTCCTTATGTGACCTCTTGTCTCTGCACAGAGAAAGAAAGAGAAATCTGGTATTTTTCTCTTCCTATAAAAATACCATTTCTATTGGATTATGACCCAAACTTATGACTCTATTTAACCTTAATCACCTTTTTATAGGCCCAAATCTCCAAATGCACTTATCAGGAGTTAGAATTTCAACTTATGAAATTTGAAGGAACACAATTCAGTACACGACACCTAGACTATTAGATTAGTCTTGTCATCGTAGTCACCTACAACTCTAGTCTTTCTTCTTTCCTTTCCTTCCAGTTCCCACTTCTGTTTTCCTGCTACCTCACTGGCTGGTCTTTATCAATTATCTTGGCTGGTTTTTATTTATTTATCTTAAGAGATAATGTCTTGTTCTGTTGCCCAGGCTGGAGTACAGAGGTGATTATACCTCATTGCAGCCTCTACCTCCTGGGTTCAAGCGATCCTTTTACCACAGACTTCCAAGTAGTTGTGATTACAGATGTGATACCACACCCAGATAATTTTTTTTTTGTAGAGATAGGTGTCTCACTGTGTAGCCCAGACTGGTCTTGAACTCTTGGCCTCAAGTAATCCTCTCGCCTTGACCTTCCAAAATGCTGAAATTACAAGCATGAGCCAATGTGTCCGGCCTCTTCTTTATCTTTAAATATTGGGACATCTCAGGTCTCGATCCTCAGCTGCCTACTCTCCATATACTCTCTCAAGTGAGTGCTCTCCCAGTTTTTATTATCCTAGATATCTCTTTACTGAAAATTTCCAAAATTGAGTCTTTAGCTCCATCCTCTCTTCTGAGCTCCAGACTGGCATACCCACCTGCTTTTTAAATTAAAACAAAACAAAACAAAAAAAAAACCAAATAACAAATAACTGGAATCTTGCTTTTTTTTTTTCAGTACCCTCTCAAACATGTTCCTCCTTCAGTGTTCTCTAACTTATCAAAATCTCTACAGTTCACCCAGTTACACTTGACTTCTAATCTGTCAGCAAGTTCCATCAGTTCAAGCTTTAAAATTAAAAGTTAGCTCTGATGTCTCCTCTAGAAGGGAATATTCCAAATCTAATTACTTGTCATCACCTCTGTTGGTACATTCTTCATCATGTCTTACCTAGACTACTACAGAGAAGCAGCTGGTGTCTATTCCCAACCTTGCCTCCTCTAATCTATTTTCTATACAGCAACTATAATACTCTTTTTAAAATATAAATCAGATCCTGTCTTTCTCTAGCTTAAAATTCTCCACTGTCAGTCATCTCCTACCACTCCCTAGTTTTCTGTTCCACTCTGGATATACTGGCTTGCTTTCTCTTCATCTGTTGGAATGTTCATTACCCAGATCTCAGTTTTTTCTTCAAATGTGGCCTCTGCAGAGAAGTCTTTCCTATCTAAAATAGCCCCCTTCTACATTCTTTATTTTTTTTAACCCCTTTTCCTTTTTTTTCCTTTTGTTTGTTTGCTTGTCTGTTTTTTGGAGTCACGGTCTCACTGTCTCTCAGACTGGAATACAGTGGCATGATCATGGCTCACTGAAGCCTCGGACCTTCTGGGCTTAAGTGATCCTTCCATCTCAACCTCCCAAGTAGCTGGGATTACAGGCACATACCACCATGCCTCTTTTTTTTTTTTTTTCCTACAGACAAGGTCTTGCTTTGTTGCCTAGGCTGGTCTTAAACTTAAACTCCTGGGCTCAAGCTATCCTACTTCCTCAGCCTACCATAGTACTGGGATTATAGAAGTGAGCCATTGTGCCCAACTTCCTTTTTTCTTTTTTTTTTAAATATAGCATGTCTCATTATGTGAAATAATTATTTATTCATTATCTGCCAAGGTGTTCCCATTAAAATATAAATTCCAAGATCAGACTTTGCCTTATTCATTGCCATATTCTGAGTTCCTAGCAATGCCTAGTCCATAGTAGGGTAGGTATCAGTAAATATTTGTTTAGTGAATGAATGAGACTATTCTGATTCATATTTTTAAAGTTCAGCCCTTAAAACTTGTGCCTAGCTACCTTATCACCCATCTTTCCACTTTCACGTTCCTCTCCCCCCAAACAAAGCAGTCACATAAAAATCTAAACTTCAGTATCTTCCATTTCAAACAAATTTAAGGTCTTCTCTGACACCCTTTGTGATTTTAACTCATTTATTCTGGGGGAACTATAGAATGTTTTTGAACCTAAATAACCATATTATCAATGCCAAAGCTTAACTTTTAAAAATCATTCATTTTGATTTAGATCACTCCCTTGATGGACCTCTTACAAATGGTGATGGCAGAGAGCCCAGGACAGGAATCAAGAGAAAACTACTTAGTGCATCAGAAGAGGAAGAAAGCCTGGGAGGAGAAGAGAAAGAGAAAAAAGAAACAAAAGAGAAATCACATTTATCCTCCTCGGAGAGTGGAGAGTTAGGATCCAGTTTAAGTTCTGAAAGTACCTGTGGTTCTGATTCTGACTCTGAATCAACTTCCAGAACAGATCAAGATTATATAGATGGAGACCATGACTATAGCAAATTCATACAAACCAGACCTAAAAGAAAACTCAGAAAGCAACATGCCAATGGAAAAAGAAACTGGAAGACGAGAGGCACAGGAGGAAGAGGCAGATGGGGAAGATGGGGTAGATGGAGTAGAGGAGGCAGAGGAAGAGGAGGCAGGGGAAGAGGGGGTCGAGGAAGAGGTGGAGGTGGCACTAGGGGGAGAGGGAGAGGGAGAGGTGGAAGAGGTGCTTCTAGAGGAGCAACCAGAGCCAAACGAGCACGTATTGCAGATGATGAATTTGATACCATGTTTTCAGGACGTTTCAGTAGACTGCCTCGAATTAAAACAAGAAATCAAGGCAGGAGGACTGTTTTATATAATGATGATTCTGATAATGACAATTTTGTGTCCACTGAGGATCCTCTGAATCTTGGTACATCCAGATCAGGTAGAGTGCGTAAAATGACAGAAAAAGCCAGGGTTAGCCATCTCATGGGATGGAATTATTAACAGTTAATAAATTTAGAATAATTTTAGAAATTCAATGGCCTTCTACTGCAGGGAATTCACCAGGAAATCTACAAAGCAAGTTGTGTGGGGACTTCTGCTTCCTTTCACATTGGTGCTTTTCCATTTATGCCAGTATACATTTGTTTCAAGACTTTTGATCTCCACACTTCATTTGTTCAAACAAGCCTTACTCATTAGGCCTTAAATTAAAAGAAATTCTGCCCACACACACACACAGACACATACACATAGACACACATGTATACACATATAACACACAGACACACTACAGATTTACTACATTAAAGGAGCATTCAGCTTCTTAAAGAGTAGCATGACATTTTTATCTCAATAAAATAGCCCTCTTTTGCTTTTGTATCACAGAAGTATAGCACCTTCTTACAGAGTTTTATATAGTTTTTTTTTTGCCATTTTGATTCCTATACCCAGTAATAATAACTTTTGCACAATACACCAATCCTAAAGGCAGCTATTAAATGTTTACAGTTTCTATATTGTAAGAACGATCTGGATTATTTTACTCTTCCCAGGCCAAACTTTCATGAATTGTACTGAACTGAAGTATATATTTATACTACAGTTTTTTGGGGGGTGGGGGGAATCTTGATATGCTTTTCATTGATTTGCATAATTCACGTTAAAGGTGAGAAAGGGTTGGTGCCTTGTAAATATGTAGCAAATCTTTGTGGTGTGTCCTGATGTGTGCATTAACTTTATTAAAAAAGAATACTTGAGGTATCAATCTAGACAAGGTGCCAAATGCAAAAAGCTTCTTGCATCCATTTTCTTTCTCCTATTATATTTTATTGCATTAATAGAACTTGTATAGCTTAAAGAATAACTTAAACATTTGAAAAATCCTCATCCACAAAGAATAACTTCTTTGAACAGTAGCTCAGCTACCTCTTAACTACAACTACTGGAAATATTAAGAAATATAGTTGCTGTTATTCATTACTGACTAAGGAGAAATAGAACAAGCTTGGTAGGAATGAATACCCTTAAATTATAAGCTGAGAGGTTGTTAATAATTGTATTGGCTCTCAAATTAATAGTTGTAATTAAAAACTTTCCTAAGTATAGTATACTTTACCTTAGACTTTCTTAGAACGTATTTGTGTAGGTAAACTTGGGCTACTGCGTATATATTTCTGCTACCACTTACTGTTCAACAGCTGTGAGTTGCTGGTTTTCATTTGAATCTTAAAAGTTAACAGAGCACCTAGTTTGAGTTGAAATGTTTTGACTACATAGTATTTTGAACTAACTTTAATAGTTTCTGCTCATATCATTCCAAAGGGTTCTTCTGTTCTAGTCTTTGAGAAGAGAACCTTATTGCACTGCACACTGATATTTTGAATCATTATTTTATAGATGAAAAAATCTTTAAAAAACCCTTTTGGTCTTGTTTACAGCAGTAGAGTGCACATGGTTCCATAAGTGAACTTGAGTTCCAAGATCAATTTTACTCCTCAAATTTGAGATTACAGATTTGCTAATTTGCTAGATACATTTTTTGAGGTGAGAGGGATAATATTGATCTCTGTTTTGTAACAACAAATTTGTTGCACTTAGATCAGACTTGTGAGATTAAACAGACTTTCTAATGTGTACCTAGTTATCCCAGGATATTTCTTAAGCTAATGTATTTGTCTCATGCTTTCAATCATTTCATGCATCTGAAAATCCTTTAGTGCAGAGGAAGGAGTACACACATAACTTTGCTTTTTTGGTAGGGTTGGGGTGAGGGTTATTCTTGGATTAACATCTTTAAGCAATTTTCACTTGCAGTAGAAATGATGTTCAGGCTTTAAGGAAGTATTGTTGTGAATTGTTAACGGCACTAACTTCTGTTACTGGACAGTAGACCAAGCTATTTTTGTGTTGTAATCTTTTTTTCACTAAACTAAAATTGCTTCTGGTTGTAACTCAGCTGCCACTTTTAACCATAGTATAGGTTCAAAACGTTCCTGTTTTTGAAACTGTTTGATTTTTGCTAAAATGTACTATTTCAGTTATTCATCCCTTGGGCATTTAAACTATATTGTGCCTGTGTTTTCCTGGAATCAGTAACACTTTGGCCTACCCTAATCAAAGTGACATAGTTACTTAAATTCCTGGATATATACCCAAATGTGGATCACATGTATCATTTTAGTGTGGAAATTTTTGTTGACATTCTTCTATGAAGAGCTGACCTCTGAAAATGTAGAAGAATTGGCATTTGTGTGATTTTAGCTATCTGGAGCTTTATTTATAATTTATTTTGAAAAATGAAAATGCCACATTTATTTCCCAAATGTCAAGTTTTTCTAGATTTTAGATAATTAGAATAATAAGGCTGAAGACGTTTTTAAGCATATTTTATATGTAGTGAAATACTGTGAAAATATTAGTGAACAGCATTTTGCTGTAATGTTGATTTCAGTTATTGAGATTTAAAGAATTAGTCACCAAGGTATGTTAGTTAAGCATAGTTATCATTTATTACAAAACAAACAGATACTTTTCTGTTTGCATGCAAATTATTTTAATAAGTGTGAAATAAAAGTTTGGAAGATAGTATTTTTACTTTTATATCTGGACTTTCCCCCTCAATTTATACTTTGCTTTTTTGTAACACCACCTCCTGTGAATGTGTTGTAATTTGTGTCACATTGATTACTTTATCATTTTAACTTTTTTTCAAGGCCCTTTAAACCTAAATAAGATCTGGGTTCAGCCATAGCAAAACAAGTAGGAAATGAGCTAAGAATTTTGAAGACAAGTCTAAATCTTAAGTTAATTGCTAAGAAAAACCACTGTTATATTTAGGTCCATGAGAGCATACACATGTATAAGCCTAATCCTATGCTAGATGTGAGTATTCAGTAAGCTGTAGTATTTCTCATAAATGCTAATACTGTTTAAATTCCCAGCTTTAAGATCTTAGCATGTGTATATATTTATAAAACCCGAATTGTGTGTTTCTTCTATGACTTGCTGTGTGTATCTCTTCCAGCAAAAGGATGCTCTCCAAACCATTCGTTAGCCTACTAGCCTAATGACTAAATTTGTTTTTGTATATGTGTGTGTGTGCACTTGTGTGTATGTAGGGTTTTTTTTTTTCTAACTTGAAACACCTTATCTCAGACATCTAAAAATGTATATTTTTTATGGAGGACAGTCTACTGCCTTTTTGCCTCTGTACAGCTTTTAGCTTATATATTTACTGCTTGACCATCCATTTCATTATTTCTTATGGATAACCAGTCCAGGTTTTTTCCTGTGCCTGTGTCCGTCTATTTTAATTTAACTTGCCCTTCTTTTATTTGTTTCTTTTTCTATTTCCCTTCCCAGAGTTCAAGCCTGTGCTAGAGTTCTTCTCTACAGCACTTTGTTACATCCAGAGGCAAAGAAACTAAGTAAAATTTATAAATCTCATTCTGCACAAATGTGTGTCAGATATCTAACTCAGCTTTTCAATACTTTAAAGTACATTTGAGTGATTTTTCTTTTGTTTATGTTTTAATCCCATAGATTGTCATCAGACAATAACAGAGTGATTGAAATGGAAAGATGTGAATTGCCACTTCTAGTTTTTTGACAAAATTTTTTGAGCATTTTTCAAAATGTGTATGTTTGTGATAATGATAAATGAAACACCTTATTACTTACTTATATATCTCAAAAATCATTTTAAGCACATTTGCCAACTGGTACTTATCTTCAAAGTTGGAATTTTCACATCTGCAAAAAGGAGACATATAAATTTCAGTATACTTTCATGTCCAGCTTTTTAAACAGTCACAATAACATTTTGAGTTCAGGAATGAATAGTTTAGTTCTGGAGGAAAGGATGGACCTTTTGACATTTAACATCTGTTTTAAATGTTATTTTTAATTAAGGCTTGTTTTAAAAATTAGTGTGAAAATATTTTCATGCTTTTTGCTTTTCATCTCTTAGCAAAGTTTTTTTTTTTTTTTTTTTTTAATCAAGTTGTCATCACCAAATTTGCCAACCTTCGATTACATTCCGGTATAAAGTTAAATTTTTTTCATAGTGCTGTATTTTGTGGAATATGGATAGAACTCAGGTTTCTTGATATTTATTTCTTATATAGCCTTATCCTTGATTATTTACTTTTCCATCTTTTCTCTCCTTATTTTTATCCTCACTTTTTTTTTTTTCTGCAATGAAGATTGTATCTAATTTAGCACATTTTGACTGGCAATTTTTTATTTGTTGATGAAAGAAGTACAGCAGAAAAGCCCTGCAATTTAGCATTAAGGTGTGTTTGTTTATGTTTATTTTTATGTATACCCATTTCTTATTCTTATATCTATCTTAATTAAATTTAGAATATGAGACTTTGATATATAAAAGCATGATAAGTATTTTCTAAAAAAAGAAAAATAAAACTATTGATACATAATGAAACCACCGTTGGTGATTGACTTTTAAAATCATGTACAAACATATTTAGAAATCCAGTTGGGAAATGTGTTTTTACATGTGTCACCAGATACACATTAGGCAGTACTACAAATGTTAATTCTTAAACAATACTGTGGTGATGGCAATCAGTAATTTATTTCTTTGTCCTGTAATTTATCATCCTTGTTTTTTGTAATCTTTACACAGTATTAACAAAACTGTACCTTATGTTTGTTCTTAGTATCCATAAGTTTTAAAATGAAAAATCAGTTAATAGTTGATGTGATGTTGTATATGGACAAAACGTCCATTAAACTAAAATTCAGTAAAGAAAGGAATACTAAACTGGCTTGGTTTATGAAAGATGTTTTGTTTGGCAGTTGTCAGTCATTATAAGCAATTACCCTCAAAGACAAAAAACTGGACTAATTTGTTGCCATTCTTTATGGGATGTTTACAATAAAATTCCAAGTTGTTTGGAATCAATTGCACTCTTGCTGCTTTATGCCTTAACTCATGTACCAGAGATAACAAGAAGAAAGAAATATGGATTTCTATTTCTTTTTATTATCCAGCTTTAGAGATTGTAACATGTAACTCTTGGGTCTTTCTTGTTTCTTTGTCATAGAATATTTTATTACTATTATTATTTTTTTAATCTGAAAAACTAGGGTGCTTCTTCCTATCAAATAAAAGGATTTTTTTTTTGCCTTAGTCATTGCAAATATTATTTGAGTCATTTTTAGGCAATAAATATAATATTACCACTTTAAATGTGGACTGCTTGGTACATTAAATAACAGCCTCCAAAGCATTTGCCAATAGTATTTGTCAGAGCTTTTCAAAATGGATAGATCTTTAATGTATTTATGCCTTATAAATGTTAACAGCTTATAACAACGAATCACTGGCATTTTTATACATAGTCAAATTAACTGTTCTGTAAATGGTGCTTTTACTCAGTGTAAGTGTAGGAGGGAGAAAAGTTAGATAAAGTGACTTTTGAGTCAGGATCTGATGGCCTTGAACCTATACTCAGAATTTTTCTCCCAAAGGTAAGTAGCTGGCTAAAGACTGGACTGAATATTTTATACATATATTGTCTATTTTGTGTATTTAGAATGAAAAAATGAGCTAACTGAAAAAAGAAATCTTTATTTTCTGGCATTATATATAATGGCATGGAAGTAGCGTGATTTTTCACAATATTTAGAGATTGAGGTATAGATAAATTGTTGCATGTTTTTGTTTAGTTGCCTGATTGGTTAAAAGTCCTTAAAGATGTACACATTAACAATTCTTTGTTAGCAGACTTTTTTTTTAACCTCATCCACTAGATTTTTTAAATAGAAAAGGAATTTTTATAACAAAACTTTACAACAGTATTCAGAAGATCAATTTTCTTTCTAGTTGAGAAGTTCAAGAAAAAATCGCTCTCCATCCTCTCTCAGTTATATGCCATTGACAATTTAAAGCTACTTTCCAAAAATGCACAAAATAAATGAAAACTAGTATATTGCCATGAGATGATTTTTTAAAAGGGATTTTTATTGGGGTATTTAATCCTATACACTTACAGTTGCTTTCTTAATCTTTTATATAAATACTTAAGGGATTTTTAATCTACCTAATGCTGGTAGACTAAATATGCCATTAAATAAAATGAACTGTTTATGGGTTCGTTTTTCTCCCAAAGTTTTAGGGAAACATTTTCCTTTCTTTGTTAACTTCAGTGGATTTTCCTTTACCAGCTGTGACAGTTGCCTTATTAAGGTTACTTTTTACCTGCAGATTACAAACATCTAATAGATAATTTTAGCAAAGTTATGAAATTAATATTAAGTAGATATTGCCTTTTAAAAATATTTCTGATACCCATATTTTTTCATTAATATGCACATTTTGAATTGGCAACTTTCCTGCTCTGCATCTTTATAAGTTTTGTAGTAAATATGAGAAGAAATAAAACCATTTCAAATTGCTTAATTTAGGTTACTAATATTAATTGTTGGGGTTTATTAAGAATGTTCTTATGGTTGATTTTTGTCATGTTGCAATTCGAATTAGAATTTGTATAGGAACATGTTCATTTATATTAGCCATTGTGTGTAGTCAAATAATTTAAGGTGGTAAAACTGGCTTAAGGTGTTCTTCCTACTCTTTGGCTTTAAAAAAAAAAAAAGCTTATATGTTAAAATGAGATTTGCATCCCAAATTATGTAATAGAGCATTTTTAGAGGGATATTTTGTTACCCTTGAGTATTATTCACCTAGAAGATTAATAATGAAATGCTGATAGTTCTGAATTGTTTTCATATATTAAATTTTAATTTATGTATTATAGCTAGTCTTATATATAAAAACGTAAGTGTTAATTTTGTCTCGTCTGATCCGATGGAGCAGAAAATATGTGCATGACATTCTCATGGTCACTAAATTACCAAATAATCTCTTCACTTTTGGAGATTGGTGTTCATTTGTATTCTGAGTATGGTTAGTCATTTTCATGACGAAGAAAAGTAGTTGGCCTGACCAGTTGTGGATCACGCCCGTGATTCCAGCACTTGGAGAGGCAGATGGGGGAGGATTGCTTGAGCCCAGGAGTTCGAGACCAGCCTAGGCAACATATTGAGACCTTGTATCTACAAAAATAAAATAAAGAAATTAGCTGGGCATGGTGGCACATGTCTGTAGTCCTAACTACTCAGGAGGCTGAGAAAGAAGGATCTCCTGAGTTTAAGAGGGAGAGGCTGTATTGAGCTGTGATGGCGCCAGTGCAGGAACCTGGGCAACAAAACCAACTCCAACTCAAAAAAAAAAAAAAAAGGCAAAACAATAGTTCACATTTGTCATAGGTACATTTAAAAAGCTTTCTAGTTGCCTCAGAAATTTAAGGCTGGTGAATACAATGACATGTAGCTTTTTATCACTTTGCTTATAATTATTCAAGCAGAAATTGTGAAATGATTATCTGAACTAATAAGCTACATTCTTTCTCTAAATATATTTGAGGATCTCCTTCATGGACAATATTTACTGGCAGGAATTTGGAGCCTGTTCTTTTTATATCAGTGATAAGAAATGACTAAAAGAAGTCTAGACTCTTCCTTCCCAGACTAGTTTGTTCGTTCTTTCATTTACTGAGTACCTTCTCTGTGCTAAGCATTGTAATTTTATGAAGTACTTTACAATTTATAAAACCTATAGTATTGATTAATCACCAGAATGTCACTATCAGCAAATTTTATTTTTAATTATTATTATTTTTTGTTATTTCACTTCATTCGAGTTGCTCGTAGATCCTAGATGTTAGGCCTTTGTCAGATACATAATTTACAATTATATCTTTTTTCCCATTCTGTGGAAATCTTGTTTCCCGTTTTGTTTTTGTTTTTTATTGTACAAAAGCTTTTCAGTTTGATGAGGTTCCTTTTGCATTTCTAATTGTGCTTATCAGGGCTTTCTCTCTTTTTTTTAGCCATTCTGGCCAGTGGACCATCAATCTTATTTATCCTTTCAAAGAACCAGCTTTTGGTCTTTTTGATCCTTTCTATATATTTGTCTTCTATGTTTTTGTGTCTTGGCAGGGGAGGTTCATCTTGGTGGCAATAATTATTTTTATTGTACTGTGATATGAGAAGATGCATGGTATTTGATATTTTTTAAATGTATCCATTTATGTATGGGAATGTGATCAATCTTGGGGTATGCTTCATGTGCTGATGGATAGAATGTATACTCAGTAGATGTTGTGTGAAGTGTTTTACAGATGTCTATGAAATCTATTTGATTGAGCATCTGGTTGAGGTTCGGGACCTCCTTGATGATTTTTTGCCTCAGTGATCTACCTAAAACTGCCAGTGTGGTATTTAGGTCTCCAACTATGATTGTTTGAGAGTCAATGTCCTCTTTTAGTTTGCTTAGTAGTTGTTTTATAAAACCTCGTACTCCTGTGTTGGGTGCATAATATGTTTAGGATGGATATTTCTTGCTGATGGGTTGAGCCTTTTACCATTATGTAGTGTCCTTCTGTGTTTTTAACTTGTTAGTTGGAAGACTACTTTGTCTGATATTAAGATAGCTACACCTGCCTTTTTCTGTTTTCTATTTGCCTGAAAAGTCATTTTTAAGCCTCCAACTTTGAGTCTTTGGGTGTCTTTTGCAGGGAAATGAATTTTCTCATTGCAGCAGATTGTTGGATCATGCTTCTTTATCCAGTTTGCCACTCTGTCTTTTCAGTGCCACATTAAGTCCATTCATGTTCAGATTGATCATTGAAATGTGAGAGTTTATCTGTGTAATAGGACTCTTAGGGGTTTCCTTTTCTTCTTACTTTTGTATTTATATGTATTTTCATTTTTGTGAGTGTTCTATATGTTCTGTTAACTCTGTTTGCCTGTACTTTTGAGATGGGTGTGACTGTTTCTTTTTTTCCTGTGTTCAGCACCTTCGTAAATGTCTTCTGAAGGGCTGGTTTGGAGGTGGCATAGTGTTAGCTTTTTTATCTTATTAACAAGGTGATTTTTTTTTTTCTTCCTTCCTAATCTATGAAAAAGTCATAAAGATCACATTTCCTTTTGCTTCTGACTCAGATAATTTAATAATAAGAATACTTAGAGATGTTCAAGCTTCTTAGTACTTTTGAAATGTTTAAAGCTATCAGGTTTGGGAGTAGAAAAATGAATGAAGTTTTTAAAATGAATATCTTACACAAACTTGCAAAAGGGTAAATACCCAAGTAAGTGTAGATAATTTACTCGTATATTATTTTGAAGATTAATTGTGCTAACAATGTACACAAGTGTGCCCTATATCTTGTGATACAACATTTGTTAGTTATGGCAACCTTACAAACAATATATTCCTTTTCCAGTGCAAAACATAGAACTTTTTTTCCTCTTCTTACTTCTATTGAGTTTTCAGATACAGTTCTCAGATAATGCAGCAGGGTTCCTGACTTAATCCCTAGGTTTAATTTAGGATTTTGCTATGCTGTGTTTAATTTTTTTTCCCTTATTTGAACTACCTCTGAATTTTACTCATTATTTTGCATATCGCTCCTCCATATACATATCATAGCAATCCATATGCCAATTCTTTAAGATAATTTTAATGATCAGGGATTTTTTTTTTTTTTTAAATAAAGACTTGGGACAGAGGTGGTGATAAGGGTTTGGTTGAATAGCACTATAAATGCAGTAAAGTGAATTTGAGCCCTTGCTGATTTGAATTTTATAGCAATTTTATAACAATAAATATAGTTGTTGAGGAAAGATTCAAGTAATTTATCTCAGGATTCGTGTGTTTACTCTCTTTAATCTCAGTGGATGGGTTTTAAAAAGCCATTAGGTCTGCTCAAATGGTATTTGGCTCAAAGTATTTACACTGGTCTCATTCATCTTTCATAATGCCACCTTTTCTCTTCCAAACACTTTCCACTTGTTCTGATTCTCATCCAAGGAAAAGTGTCGGTTCTCAGCACAGACTATTTAGAGTTTGTCTGTCAACAAAGATCACTAAAAAAACAGGAAAGGAATAGAGTATATTAATTTTCTCTGTGCTTGCTACCTAATTTCTGGTAAGTCAGTTCTGGTTTATTTGGAGCCCTAAAATAGGAGGATTTATTTTTTTCTAGCTAGAAAAAGCACAGCAGGTTTGGCTAGTTGATTATACATACACTAATATTTGCTTGTATTAGAATATTACCCAGAAATGTAGGTCAGAGATTTGTTCTGTGGTTAGACACTATTCTGCAGCCTGGCCTATATTCTTGACATTGTGTATTTAAAATGGAAACAGAAGTATTCGATCTGGAGTCAGGTAGTGTGGTTATGGTAAAGGTTAAGGGGCAAAAGGAGAAAGATAAAGGAAACTTTTGAGATCTTTCAAAGATTTGTCTTAACTAGAGAAAAAAGGGAAATGAGATTTGAAGGGTTAATGAGGAATGAAATATCCTAGTGTTGAGGGTTCCAATGTCAATGCCTTTAAGCACTGTAGCCTCAGATAACTGGAAACAGTTTTGGGGAATCTCTCCTAAGTTTTGTGTTTAATTGGTAGGAGGCAGGCTCATGAAGGAAGGAGTTTGCATAGGGATTGTTGGTGATGGTGATATTCTAATGTCATATTAATAATAGCTATGCTTCTTGAGGTCTCAACCCTATTAAGATATTATTGTTATTTCTATTTTACAGATGAGGAAACAGGTGTAAAAAAGCAACGAAATTTGCCAAACGTAATATTGCTAATAAATTGCAGGATTTATGGTTAGATATATGTTCCCAAAGCCTGTGTGCTTAACTGATATACATACACTTCCCACTAGGCTAGTTTTAGTCCTAGCTCTGTTGAAGATCTGTGGAATGGCTTTGGCCAAGCTCCTTGTTTTCCTTGGCTTCAGTTTGTCTTTAGCTGTGCAAGACTGAAGCTGATCACTAAATGATTTCCAGGGTCCTTAAGCTTCTTTTTTTGTTGTTGTTTTTTGCTTATTCTTTCTTTATGCACCTTCCTAATTTTCAAAACTTACTTCCATTTGAGGTTTGGTTTTCTTAGAATCTTGATAAGTCCTGTATCCTACCGGTTAAAGTTATTTATTTGAAGGCAAATATGCCATCTGAACAGCTTTAGGAAGTTTAAGTTTTCATAAGAAAGTCTTACCAAATTCAATTTGGGAAGTATATAAAAGTTATTGGAAAGATTGACTTCTGGCATGACAATGTGAGGAGCTCCAGTAACTCCTTAGCGAAACTGGTGGAAAAAAGAAATAAACCTCTGGAAATGGTCCAAAAGGCAAACAACAAATAGAAGAAACATCTATTCAAGAAAATCTATAAAAATTCAGTAAAAAAAAAAGACAAGAATCTGTGGTATTTGAACCAAAACCACTCTCTACCTACCCCATTCCGGAGTACACTCTAAATTTCTCTCCTCCTGGTAGGAGCAGGACATCAGCATTCCTTATTCTGCCTGCAACTAATGTTGCTGAGACAAAGTCTCAATGAATTTGACAGGTGGGGTTCCCTTTTTTTGTTCAGTGCCCACTCTAGAGGGTCTGCTTTGGTGCTGCAGGCTCAGATGATTGGCCTTAATCATTCTTGCCAAGCTTATGAGATTCCATGCCAGAAAACCTCAAGCTACTTCCCTTCATCTACTAAAAGTTCAACTTTAGGAGGCATCACTCAGAAGCTTGCTATTGTCCCCATCACCAGCCCCAGAAACCTGACTCAGAGGCTTTGTCTGCCTTCAGGGGAGAAGCAGGCTGTAAAACAGCTTCTAATCTCTAAAGGAACAGATTTAATTTGCAACAGGCTCGAGAGTGCTCTTAAAAACAGTGGGGAAAGGCAAGTGAGATTCAACATACAGGCTAAACTGTGCAAAGGGTAGTTTGTAGGAGAGAAGCAGGGAATAAGACAGTTGGGAGGAGCCATCATTGAATTCAAACAAATATCAAACACTGACCTCAAAAATGATTCCTTCAAAGGAGCCAGAATTTAATTGAATTAATTTTTAGAGTGATTAATGTCACAGGGCATTATTGAAAGCAATTGAATAATCAGCCTAAAATTAGATTCTAACAGCTGGGTTTGGGTAGGGAAAGAGGAAGAGTCCCCTACCCAAACCACTGTCATCCCAGGGTTTGTACTGTGTACATACTAGAAGATGAGCCTTCCTGAGGAGCAAAATTATATTCTTAATATCTGAGAGGGGAAATAGATTTCAATGAAATAATCCAGCCCGTTACTAAACATATAAGCGAACAATACCAAGTCTGGGAAATTGAGGGATGGTGGGTAACAATACCTAGAGTCGTTACAGTATATTGTCTAAAAAATCAATTTCCAACAAAATAGTCATGAGATATAGAAGTTGAATAGCAAAAACGGCAGAAGTAAATCCAGCCATATTAATAATATTGAATGTGAATGATTAAATGATCTTATCAAAAGGCAGATTTTAACAATTTCATTTAAAAAAGCTGAATCTGACTATATGTTATCTACAGGAGGCATTTTAGATTCAAAGATACAAATAGGTGAAAAGTAAAAGAATGGCAAAAGACAGACTGCAAGCAGCAATCATAAGATATAAGAGAATACGGTAAAAATAAGTTGGCTTTAAGATGAAAACTTACTAAAGATTTCCATTTTATAATAATAAAAGGACCAATCCCTCATGGAGATGAAATAATTATAAATATATATTCATCTAACAGCAGAGCCCCAATCCACGCAGCAAAAAGTGACAGAATTGAAGAGAAATAGTTCAGCAATACTTGGAGACTCAACACCCTGCTTTTAATAATGGATAGAATAACTAGAAGAAATAAACAAGGATATAAACGACTTAAACAACACTATAATCCAACTAGACTGATACATACATAGACCACTTTACTCATTAACAACAGAATACACATTTTTCTCAAATGCATACAGTATATTCTTTGGAATATACCGTATGTAAGGCCATAAAACAAAGTATGTTGATAAAGTATGTTGTCCCACCACAATGGAATGAAATTAGAAACCAACAACAGGAGGAATTGGGAAATTCACAAACATGTGGAAGTTAAACAACACTTAAATAACTCAAAGATCAAAGAAAAATTATAAGGGAAATTAGACCATACAATAGTCCACTGTTATCTGTGGTTTTGCATTCCTCAGTTCCAGTTACCCATACCCAACTGTGGTCTGAAAATATTAAATAGAAAATTTCAGAAATGAGTAACCCATAAGTTTTAAATTGCATGCAATTCTGAGTAGTGTGATAAAAATCTCACATGTTCTGCTCTGTCCTGCCCAGGATGTGAATTATCCCTTTATCTAACATATACATGCTGTGTACACTACTTGCCCATTTGTAACTTAGTAGCCATCTCAGTCATCAGATGGAAAAAAAAATTATACATAGGGTTTGATATTATTTGTGGTTTTGGGCATCCACTGGGGGTCCTGGAACATACCTCTTATGGATAAGGAAGGATTACTGTATGTTGAGATGAATAAAAGTAGACATACTAAGACTCATGGGATCAACAAATCAATAAGCTACCTTTCCAGGTTAGAAAATTAGAGAAAATTAAACCCAAAGCAAGCAGAAAAAAATAGTTGAAAGAAGAAATAAATGAAATAGATAAAAGCGTTATATTAATGAAACAAAACATTGGCTCTATGTAAGGATCAACAAAATTGACACAACTTTTGTTATACCAAAGGGGAAAAAATGAATAAAGAGAGACTCAAATTATTAAAATGGGAAATATAAAACAACATCACTGCCTAACTCACGGAAATAAAAAGGATTATTAGAAAATAGTATGAACAAGGGTATATTAGTCTGGTAAGTCTGCCATAAGAAAATACCATGGACTGGATGGCTTAAACAGCAGACGTTAATTTTCTCACAATTGTGGGGACTGAAAGTTCAAGATCAAACTACTGACAGGGTTTGTTTCTCCTGAGGTCTCTCTCCTTGACTTGCGGATGGCCACCTTCTCGCTGCATCCTTTTCTCTGTGGAGAGAGAGTGAGAAAGAGAGATCTGGTGTCTCTCTTCTTATAAGGACACTAATCATATTGGATTAGGGCCCACGTTATCATCCCATTTCATCTTAATTACCTTCTTAAAGGCCTTATCACCAAATAGTTTTGTTACGGGTCAGGACTTCAACATTATGAATTTAAGGAGGAATATAACTTTGTCTATAACAGCATGTTAAAAAATCAGCTAACTTACAAAAAATGGGCAAATTCCTAGAAAGACACAAACGACAAAAACTGACTTAAAATAAATAAAAATTCTGGATAGACATGTAAAGTGAGTTAGTAATTTTAATATTTCCCACAAAGAAAACCTCAGTCTTGATGTCTTTACTAGTGAACTTTAATAAATATTTAAAGGAAAATTAACACAAATTCTCTAAAGACTTGCAAAAAGTAGAAGAGAAAGGAACCTATTTCAATTCATTCTATAAAGCCAGTATTATACTGATACTGAATCTGGCAAAGACATTGCAAGAAAACTACAGAGCAATATTCTTTATGCATATAGACATGGAGATCACCAAAATGACTAGTAAATCAAATCCAGTAATATATAATAAGGTATATAGACCATGACCAAGTGGGATTTATCTTAGGAAGGCAGATTGATTTAAAAATATGAAAATCAATCAGTGTACCATATTCATAGAATGAAATTAAAATCCTATGATCACGCCATTAGAATCAGAAAAAGCATTTGATAAAGTTTAACACCATTCATGATAAAAAATTTGCAACAAACTAGGAATAGAAAAGACCTTTCTCAACCTGGTAAAGGGTACCTATGAAAAATCCACCACAAATAACATAATAGTGAATACTGGATATTTCCCCTTTAAAATCAGAGGATTCCCCGAAAGACAGCATTTCTGCTCTCACTACTTCTATTAAACATTGTCTGAGGTCCTAACATGGGCAACTAGTTAAGAAAAAGAAATAAAAAGCATACAGAGTAAAAAAGAAGTGAAACGATTTCTACTTATAGGTGATATGGTCTTTTAATTTTTTTTTATTTTAAAGATGTGGGGTACAATTCAAGGTTAGGTATAAAAACGTTGATTATGCAAGTACCCTTGTTGATGAGGTGTGCCCCTCCCTCCCCTAGCAGTTTCCCTCAACTGCCAA
>CAUYQG010131178.1:0-12441 GCA_963574415.1 Tarsius wallacei
TGCCTTTATGTGTGGCCATAGTCACTAATATTGCTCTCGATTTTTCAGCCTGTGTCCCAGTCATTATCACAGCATTGTTCACAGTAGCAAGAACATGGAACCAACTATGTTGCCCATCAAAAGAGGACTGAATAAAAAAAAATGTGGTACATATACGTGATGGAATATTATGCAGCCATAAAGAAGGACAAACATATGGACTTTGCAACAAGTGGATGGACTCAAAATCTGTATTACTCAGTGATCTATCACAGGCAAAGAACTGAGTATCACATGTTCTCACTAATAAGCGGACCCTGAACTTTTACCATAATACTATAAGAAAGGGATTGGCAGTAGCGGGACACTACCAGGAAAAGGAGAGGGGTTCATAACATCATTAAGGGTACCTGATCTCAAACCAGGCAAAGTGGGGACCCAAGGGAAGCCCAAACTTTACTTGTATGATGACCACTTGTATATATAATCCTGAATTGTATCTCACATCTTTAAAATAAAAAAAGGAATGCAAAAATTCAACCACTATATATTTTATAAATACAGTATTCTATCCTTCACAGGTATCTTATAATGCTTTGGTGGCTACCATAATCCTTGATTTAAAAAAAAAAGAAAGAAACATTCAAAAAACCAATTTCTAGAGGCAAGACCTAAATTATTAGAATGAAGACAGTTTCTAGAATAACAGATCATAATGTTACAGTGTCACTGGAATACATAAAATTTGGTCCCATTACTTTTCATATAAATAAGGCCATTTAGAGAAATTTAAAACAAAACAGTTTCAAACTTTTTAATGCTACATATAAGTATAACATATTCATTTTAAGCAAATTAAAATTCCTAGGTTTCTGGAATACACATAACTTTATTAAGTATATGCGTTTTGTGTCTTATTCATCTAAGCATATTACTCTAATTAAAATTAATTTTGTTGTAAAGTTTTAATTTAGGAAACAATATTGTTATTGTGATAATTTTTGAATAGTAATTAATGGGACTCTTCTTCCTGACCGAAGCAATTACAATCATATTTTCTCTGTAATACCTATTCCTTCATCAGTCAAACCACAAGCATTAAGAAAGCATCTCACCAATAGTGTTATATATTTTTTGCTCCTGGTCTAAATTTGAAACAAAACTTTGTAAAACTCTATGGAAAGAAAAAAATAAATAAAATCAATGGAGAGATTCAGTTTATATGCAAATACAAGAAAATGTGGTACTTTGACATTTATTTTAAGTTCTTTGTGGAAAATATAAACGTAGGCCATAAAAGAATCCCTAGGGCATTGTAAAATTGTCTTTAGAAGTCAATGAAGAAAGTTGTAATGGTAGAGTTGTTGAAAATGTGACTGGGTAAATGGAAATAGAGACCATAAATTGAGTAAAAATCTTTCAAAATAATGGAAATAAGACATTTTGATTTCCAAAGTCTGTGAACCTTATAGTTTCATTGCACGAGGCAAGATATTTTTTCCATGAGAGTAGTATGGTGAAATCTCATGTATTTCTTTGCTTTGAAACTCATGGGTTAGCGGCCTAGCCAGGAGGTTAATAATGTGTAAAAGTAATTGAAAGCCTATTAAAATTGGGCTTGTGTGTATAATGGAGACAAAACATAAGTTTATTATTCACTCTAAATTGTACGTTGGTTAGCGATGGACCCATGCACTGCCCATACAGATAAAACTTAATCCCCTTCTGGGATTAGTAATTGTTTCCTTGACCAATGTCCATCTTCATAAGGGTTGTGAAAAATAACAAAACATTGAACTCTAACTAGAGTTAGCAAAATTTGGCTGAGAAAAATGGTTGAACTTTTCCCCAAATTTCACTTTTAAAATAAATATTCCATCTGGAGGCACATGATGTCATTCATTTCAATATCAGTAATGTTAACTTTGATCATCTGGTTAATGTCTTTTAAATTTAATTTGTGAGTAGCAGTTTTGAAACTCTACAAATTACTTGTCAAATTTTTACCCACTATTTATAGTAGCTATTAACGCTTTGTCTAACTCCATAATTCCTTCTACATTTATTAGCTGTCATTCTACTCTATGGAATACATTTTTCTTCTCCCTTCTCTAGTTATTTATTCATATAGCTTGTGGATCCTATGTTATTCAAAGGGTAACAATCCATTGCTATAATTATTTATTTTGATGGACAAATTATTTCAGATTTGACCAGTAAGAGCCCCTTCAAGTTGCTTCCTATGTTTTTCTGATAGGCTTCCAACACTTTTAGACTCAAGATATGTTCCAGGCTCATCTTCTACTTTTCATATCCTAACCTTGAAATCAGTTATTTTGCCATGGGACACCTGCTTTGTTTTGGTAAATAATGGCATTTCGAAACCAAGGTCTGGGCATTAAGTGTACTAGTTGACCCTAGTGTGCCATTGCTTTTAGGCCCCATTGGTGAAATAAGTCAAGATCTCTGAATTACACATATTTGTTTTAACTTCTATGTCATTGCTTTAGGACTACTCAGTGAAGAAATTATGTGCTATATGTCTGTGTAGATATAGGTGTGTGTATGCATATATCCATCGAATCATTTTTCTTTCTCCATTGATAGAGGAACAGATACATGCATACCTATATACATAATGCATGCATCTATGTATACATATTGACATTTCCTACCCCATTTCAACCATCCAGAGAAATTTCCAGTCTGTCCAATTTTTATACCTGAAACTTCTAACTCCAGCACTGAGAAACCTGGTCCACATAATTGTCAATGTTCTTGACTTACTTATTCAAGGCTAGAATACACACATAAAAAACTTTCAAAAATGCTAACCCACAAAACTGCAAAAAGCAGACTTACTACTTAGAGTTTACCATATTTACATTTTTTAGATACATAAAAATTTGCAACATTTATTATAGAATTCATTGCATGGCAAGTGCACACATCTGTGTAACCCACCCAATATCAAAATATAGTACGTTTGTATTACTTGAGAAACATCCTTTGTGTTCCTTCCTACCCCACTGAGAAACAACCACTTTTCGAATTTTTCCATTATAGATAAGTTTTGCCTGTTTTATAAATTTATGAATCCTATAGTATCTACTCTTTTGCAACTAATTTCTTTTATTTAACCCCAAACTTGGAGAATAATGCATGTAATATATGTGCAAATATTCGTTTCTCTTTTTCTCTCTCCATTACCTTTCTCTTCCTTCGTATCTTATAGAATTTTTTTGTATCAGTGTATGAATATATTCAAATTAATTTGTCTTTTCTCATGTAGATTTGGATTGTTTTTGTAGTTTGAAGCTGTTATGAGTATAACTACAAACTCCTATAAACCTTTTTTTTTTTTTTTGGTGGACTTAGGTTTTCATGATTCTTGGGTAAATATTTAGGAGTAAATTGCTAGTTCACAGGATATGTATATGATGGACAGTATAAGAAACTGGAAAATATTTTTTCCAAGTAATTGTACCAATGTATACTTCTACCAATGAAGTATGACTACATTGCTCCACATTTGACATTGTCAGACTTTTTAATTTTACCCATCCTAATAGGTATGTACTGGTATCACATTGTGGTTTGAATTTTATATTTACGATGACTGATGATGTTGAGAACTTTTTAAACTGTCTGCTGGCCTTTGTGGAACTTGTTTTGCAAATTGTCCAAATATTTTTCTCATTACGATTTTTTTGTGTTGTCTTTTTAATATTGAGTTTAGGTGTTCATTATATGTTATGTCTACACATTCTTTATTAGGTACATGTTTTGAGAATATTTTCTCCAAGTCTGTGTCTTGCCTATTCATTGTCTTAAATGTATTTTTACTTAGCCCATTAAAAAAATTTTATGGCAGGGCTCGGTGGCTCAACCTGTAATCCCACGCTTTGGGAGGCTGAGGTGAGTGGATTGCCTGAGCCCGCGAGTTCGAGATTTGCCTGGGCAAAGTGGCGAGACCTCATCTGTATAATAAATCAAAAAATCAGCCGGGCATGGTAGCACATGCCTGTAATTCTGGCTACTTGGAAGGCTGAGGTGGAAGGATTGCAGGAGCCCAGCAGGTCGAGGCTGCAATGGCCAGGAGCATGCCACTGCACTCCAGTCTGGGCGACAGAGTGAGACTCCAACTGAAAAAAAAAAAAAATTATTGAGTTCTATGTATTAAGGTTCTTAAGTAATGGTCTGAATTAAGCAATGCCCTTTCCCCCAAAATTCTTATGTTGAAATCCTAACCTCCAAGGTGATGGCGTTAGTAGTTATGGCCCTTGGAGGTGATTTGGTGTTTGGGATTAGAACCCTTATTAAAAAAAGACCCCAGAGAACTAACTCTTCCTTTTTACCAAATGAAGTTACAGTGTAAAGACAGCTGTCTGTGACCCAGGAAGTATGTCCTTATCAGACACCAAATTTGCTGGTGCCTTGATCTTGGACTTCCCAGACTCTAGAACTGTGATAAATATCTACTGTTTATAAGCTACCAAGTTTATGGTGTTTTGTTACAGATGCCTGAAAGAACTAAGACAGTACCACTTTCTGTTACTTTGTCTACCCTAAATTAGCAAAGATATTCTTCAGTGCAGTGTTTTCTTTGGAAAGTTTTATACTTTTAAACTTTTATGTTTATTGCTATGATTATTAATTATTTCAAAGTTGTTAAGTAGAGATTTTTAAATTTTTGTATAGATATTTTGTTGTTCTAGTACTGTTTGTTTAAATTATTTAATTGCTTGTATGTCTTTGTTGCAAATCAGTTGAATGTATGTGGATGGGCCTATTTCTGGACTTACTATTCTGTTCAGTTGTTCTTCCTGTCATTATGCCAATATCATACTATCTTGATCACTAAAGCTGTATAGTGAGTTTTGAAATCAGGTAGTTTTTGGTATATTTTGTTTTTCAATTTTCTTTGGACATTTTAGGTTCTTTGTATTTCCCAATACATTTTAAGCTCCACTTCTTTGTTTCTACGATGAAAGCCTTCTAGAATTTTGACTGAGATTGTGTTGAATTTATCAATTTTTTTAAGAAGAATTGACAGTTTAATTCTTCCCATACAAGAACATAGAAGATCATTCACTGAACTCTTCATTAATTACTTCCAAAATGTTCTCTACTTTTTTTTTTTTTTACAGTTGAGGCCTTACATATACTTTGATAAATTATTAATTATAAATTATGTAAAAACATAAAACTCATAAGAATTTTGTGTTTTTACTTTCTTGTAAACTGATTATTTTTAAATGTTATTTTCCATTGTCTGCTGTTAGTATACAGAAATAATTGATTTTATATATTGACCATCTATTCTTTGATTTTGTTAAATTGAATTAGCAGTTCTGGCAATTGCTTTGTTGATTGCTTAGGATTTTATATATAAATACAATTTAAAACTTTTGAATGTGTTTTGTTTTTTCTACTTGTCTTCTTACAGTATGTTGAACAGTGAGTACAATGCTTAATAGAAGTGTTAAATATACATATCTTTGCCATGTTGCCAGCTTGGGAGGCAAGCACTCTGAATTTCATCAGTGATCATGGTGCTAACTGTAGGTTTTTCATACATGCCATTTTATTAGATAGAGGAATTATTTTTGTTCTCATCCTGGCATGCCGAGAGCTTTTATTTTCTATTTTTAAAATCATGAATGGTGTTAACTTTTATCAAATTCTATCTGATCATACAATGAGGTGGTCATTTATTTTTTTCCTTTATTCTATTAGTAAAGTGGATTACACAGATTTTCAAGTGTTGGACTATCATTTTAACCCTGAGATAAACTCCATTTTTCATAATATGTAAACATTAGATTTATTGTGGTAGGCAGAATACTACCTCAAGTATGACCACTTACTAATCTGTAAAACCTGTAAATATGTTATCTTAGAGGGTAAAAGAGAATTTACAGATGTGATTACATTAAGAATTTTGAGATGGGGAGATTATCTTAGATTATCTGAATTGGTCCATATAAACATGGGGTTCTTATAAAAGGGAGGTAGGTGAATCAAAGTTAGAGAGGAGATATGACAAAAAGAAACAGAAACTGGTGTGATATGAGACAACAACTCAAGCAATACAAACATTATCTAGAAGCTGGAAAACAGAAGGAAATAAATTATCCTCTAGAGCCTCTAAAAAGCATGCAATCCTGCTAAAAATGCAATTTGAATTTCTGAACCCCAGGACTGTAAGATATTAAATTTGTATTGTTTTAAGCTACCAAACTTATAGCAATCTGTTGCAACAGCAATAGGAAATGAATACATATATTTTTAGATTTGATTTGCTAATATTTTGAAAAGGAATTTTTCAATTATACCCATACTCACAAGGAATATTGTTCTGTACATTTTTAGTTTTTATGATTAATTTTTGGGTTCTAGTATTAAGGTAAATACCAAAGCAAATTTGGAGGATTGTTTTTGTTCCTTTATTACCTAAAAAATTGGTATAAGATTGGCATTCCTTTTTTCTTAAATGTTTACATAGTCTATCAGTAAAATATTTTGGTCTAGGTTTCCTTTGCTGAAAGAGTTTGTAAATTAATTTATTTAATACAGTGGTTTTTCCGTTTTATCACGTGTGAGAATCACCCTTGTGGCTCAATAGAACACAGATCAGTAAGCCCCACTTCCAGAGTTTCTGATTCAGTAGGTCTAGGGTAGGGCCTGAGAATTTACATGTGTAATGTGTTCTCAAGTGATGCTGATGCTGCTGGCCCAGCAACTACACTTTAAGAACCACTGCTTTTAAAATATAGGGCTTTTTAGAAATTTGTATGTTTAAGTATTCATTCTTCCATAATGCTTCTCAAACTTATTGGCATAAAGTACTGATCATATTCTCTAATTACTTTTAATATCCATGGAATCTGTATACCATTATCCATTCTTGATCATGGTAATTTTCATTCCTTCCTCACGATTTTAGTTACTCTTTCTAGGAGATTATCAATTGCATTATTCTATTCAAAGAATTGGCTTTTGACCTTGTTGATTTTCTTTATTTTTGTCTGCTTCCTCTTACATTGATTTCTACTCTTATCATTAATATTTTTTTCTCTTTTGCTTTTTTATTTTTTACTTCTTAAGGTATAAGCCTGAAGCATTGACTCCACACCTTTCTTCTTGTTTATCATAACTATTTAAAACTATGCATTTCCTCTTATCACTAATTTAGCTGCATCACACAAATCTTGATATGCTGTATTTTTATTATCATTATGTTATAAATAATTTTTGATCCATATCTTAGTCTATTTATGCTATTATAACAAAATACCACTAAATGGGTAATTTATAAAAAATAGAAATTTATTTCTCACATTTCTAAAGGCTGGAAAGTCTAAGACAAAGGTGCTGGCAAGTTTAATGGTAAAGGCCCAGTCTCTGCTTCCAAAGTGACACTTTGTTGCTGTGTTTCCTGGAAGAGACATGTTGTCTTTACACCATGGAACAGAAGGACCAAAGGAAACTAGCTAGTTCTTTCCAGATTTTTTAATTAGATTGTTAATTCTGCTTATGAGAGCTTCACCCACCAGACTTAATAACCTCCTAAAGACCTCACTTCTTATTACTGTTGCATTGGGGATTAAGTTTCAACATTTTAGGGAGAATACAGACATCCAAATCATAGCCATGTGTTATTTAGAAGGGCTTTGATGTCCAAATATTTGAAGGTCTTCTGTTTATTGTATTTTTATTCATTTCTACATTAGTTCTGTTGTCAGAGAACATATCAAGTAAGATTTCAATCTTTAATATTTACTGAGTATTCATTGCTGCAGCATGTAGTTTATCTTAATGAATGTTTCATGTACACATGAAAAATTTGTATTTGGTAGCTATATATCATGTCCTGTGAATGTCAGCATAGCAAGATAGTTAATATTGTTCAGATATTCTATATTATTACTAATGTATTATTTGTTGTATCAATTAGTGAGAAAGATTTTAAAATGCCCATATTTTTGGATTTATCTATTTATTCCTTTTGTTCTTTTAGTTTGTCATCTGTATTTTGAAACTGCATCAATCACATATACAATCATGTTTGCTATGTCTTATAAACTTACCGTATTATGTCTTTTTATCTTTGCTAACACTTTTTGCAGTGAAGTCTCCTTTATCTGGTATTAATATGGCAACTTCAACATTCTTATACTTACTGTTTGCATGGTATATCATTTTCACACTTTTACTTTTAACATATACCTATGATTGTATTTATTTATTTATTTATTTGAGTTGGAGTCTCACTCTGTCACCCAGACTGGAGTGCAGTGGCCGCTCCAGGCCACTGCAGCCTCGACCTGCTGGGCTCCGGGGATCCTTCCGCCTCAGCCTTCCAAATAGCTGGAACTACGGGCGCGCACTTCCACGCCCGGCTAATTTTTGATATGTTGTAGAGATGAGGTCTCGCCAAGTTGCCCAGGCGGGTCTCGAACCCGCGGGCTCAGGCAATCCACTCACCTCAGCCTCCCAAAGTGTGGGATTACAGGCTGAGCCACCGAGCCCGGCCTTATGATTATATTTAAATGACATCTACATCTCACAGCATATAGTTAGGTTTTGCTATTTGATCCAGTATGACAGTCTGGGTCTTGTTATTGGGCTGTTTAATCCACATATGTGTAATATATTTATTGATTTTATTATGTTTACCATTTTGCTAGTGACTTTCTTCCCTCTCTTTCTGTTTTTCTCATTTTTCTCTGTTCCTCTTTTCTTGTCTTCTATTGAGTTAAATGCATTTTTTTAGTTCTCCATTTCTATTTGTCCATCAACTTTAGCTATACTTCTTTCAATTATATTTTTTAGCATTTCTTCTAGAGATTATAATGTTTTTAACTTATTACAGTCTAATTAAAGTTAATATTGTATCACTTGAGACAAATACAAGAATCTTGCAGGAGTATAATTTTATTTTATTTTTTTAGTTTTAAAGATGTAGGATACAATTCAGGATTAGGTATTCAAGTGGCCTTCGTACAGGGACAGTTTGGGCTTCTCTTTCGTCCCCATTTTGCCTGGTTTGTGCCATCTGAACTCTGCCATTTTGGCCAGAGTTATATTACATCTACATATAATATAAACTTTACAATATAGTGGTATATATGTATATGAGTGCACACACATATACATTGAAATATATACAAGGGGGACCCAAGAAAACTCAAAAATTATCTTTCAGAGGGCAGGTCACTTGTAGTATAGGCTTCCTTCACTAGGTAAGTGTTCTAGGAACTCATCAGCATTAGTGTACCTGCTAGCGTTGTTGTGAAAGGCTGTGTTTGGCGTCAGTAATTTTTTTTTTTAGATTCTGTCAGTGTATTTGTCCATTTCATGATATGTGGCTTATGAGTGTATTTACCCACATCACACTGAGTGCTCAGCAGTTTTTGACCAAAAACGCCATGGTCCCTTTGCCCCACCCTTCCTATTCACCAATCTCAGCCCTAGTGACTTTTTATTGGTTTGTTTCCCTGGGTGAATAAAGTTCTCAAAGAAAAATGTGTTGCTAATGTGGAAGCAGTTAGACAATAAATGACAGAAGCACTAAAAGGCATCAAAATTGATGAGTTCAAAAATTGCTTTGGGCAGTGGAAAAAAGTCTCAATAAGTGTATTGCATCAAATGGGGGAGTACTTTGAAGGAATATATGTATATGTATACAAACAAAAGACTAATATTCAGAATATATATATGTATACATACATACATATATTCTGAATATTAGTCTTTTGCCAAATACATAGTTTGCAAATATTTTCTCCCATTTTGTAGGTTTTTTACTCTATTGATTTTTGTGTGTGTGTGTGTAAATGTTCTTTAGCTTGATTAAGTTCCACTTGTCAATTTTGTTTTTTGCTGTTTGCTTTCATGAATTTATTACCTAGGCTGATGTCCAGAAGAGTGCTTCCTAGCTTTCTTCTGGAATTTTCATAGTTTGAAGTCTTACATTTAAATCATTAATCTATCATGAGTTAATTTTTTTAATATGGCAAAAAGAATAGGTCCAGCTAACAACATTCTTCTGTATATGTTTAGCTAGTTTTCTCAGCACCATTTGTTATACAAGGTGTCCTTTTGCCAGTGCTTGTTTTTGTTGACTTTGCCAAAAATGAGATGGTTGTAAGATAGCAATTTTGTTTCTGGGTGCTCTATTCTGTTCTATTGATCTATATATCTATTTTTGATTCACTACCATGCTGTTTGGTTACTGTAGCCTTATAGAAAAGTTTGAAATCTGGCAATTTGATGCTGTAAGCCTAATTCTTTTGGTTTAGGATTACTTTGGCTATCTGGGCTCTTTTTTGCTTCCATATGAATTTTATATTATTTTTTTCTAGATTTGCAAAAAATGATCTGATAATTTGATAGGGACTGTGTTGAGTCTATAGATTTCAGTAGGCAGTATGGACATTTTAACAATATCGGTTCTTCCAATCCATGAGCGTAGAATGTTTTTCCATTTGTTTGTGTCATCTTTGTTTATTTTCAGCAGTGCTTTGTAGTTCTTATTGTAGAAATCTTATACCTCTTTGGTTTGATGTATTCTGAGGGTTTTTTGTGGTGATTCTAAATGGGATTGTGTTTTTTATTTGATTCTCAGCCTATCTGTTACTGGTGTATAGATATGCAATGGATATTTGAGCATTGATTTTACATCCTAAGACTCTCCTGAAGTTGTCTGTCAGTGCTAAGAAGTTTGTTGGTGGAATCATCTGGGATTTCTAGGTATAGAATCATATCATCTGTGAAGAAAAATAATTTAAATTCCTCTTTTAAAAAATTAATTCTTATTCCTCTTTCTTTCCTGATTGCTCAATCAGCATTTTGAGACAGAAGAGGAAAATGAGAACAAACTGGAACAAGTTTTTAAAGATATTATCTAAGAAAACTTCCCCTTTCTTGCTAGGGAGATTGCCATACAGACAAAACAAATTCAGAGAACTCCTGTGAGGTACTATACAAGACAACCATACCTAAGGCACCTAGTCATAAGATAGCCAAGGTCAACATGAAAGAAAAAATCTTAAAGGCGGCTAGTGAGAAAGAGCAGAATACTACCAAGGGAGACTCATCAGAATAGCAGTAGACCACTCAGCAGACACCGCACAATCCAGAAGCAATTGCAGGCCCATTTTTAGCATTCTTAAGGAAAAACAATGCCAGCCAAGAATTTCTTACCTGGAAAACTAAGCTTCATAAGCAAAGGAGAATTAAGGCCCTTCTCAGAAAAGCAACTACTAAAATAATTTGTCACCTCAAGACCAGCCCTACAAGAGATGCTTAAGGGAGTTCTAAACATGGAAATGAAAGAACAATACCACCTAACACAAAAGCACATAGTTTACAGACCATACAAATCTGAAAACATAAAACATAAAACATCTTCTTAACAACAATATGACAGAAAGAAAACTCACATATCAATAGCTAATTTGAACATAAACAGCCTAAATGTACCACTTAAAAGGTACAGAGTGGCAAATTGGAAACAACAACAACAACATAATCCATTCTTCTGCTGTCTTTAGGAAACCCATGTTACTTTTAATGATACCCTTAAGCTAAAGGTGAAGGGATGAAGATGACCTTCCATGCAAATGGAAAACAAAAAAGAGCAGGGGTCATTATTGTTATATCAAATAAAACAGAATTTAAACCAATAAAAGTTAAAAAGCACAATAAAGGGCAATGCACAGTGATAAAGGGTTCAATTTAACAATAAGAAATATCAATCTTAATTGTATATGGACCCAACATAGGAACACCCCGATTTATAAAATAATCGATACTTGACCTATAGAGAGAAGATAAACCATCCTTTTTAAATTCACTGTTTTTTTCTTCTTTTGTCATTTCCAACCTGCTAATAGGCTTATCTGGTACATTTTTCATTTCAGATATTACAAAGGAATAATTCTAGAATTTCAAATTTTTATGCACTTTTATGTCTTTTTTGAAATTTCCCATTTGTTCATTCATTATGGTTATGTGTTTCCTTAGGTTCTTAAACATGTTGAATAGTTACATTATAGTTTTTGCCTGCTAACTATAATATCTGACTCATCTCATGACTTTTTTTTTTTTTTGAGTTGGAGTCTCACTCTGTCACCCAGACTGGAGTGCAGTGACCACTCCTGGCCACTGCAGCCTCCACCTGCTGGGCTCCAGCGATCCTTCCACCTCAGCCTTCCGAGTAGCCGGAATTACAGGCATGCCTACCATGCCTGGCTGATTTTTTTATTTATTGTAGAGATGAAGTCTCGCCAAGTTGCCCAGGCTTGAACCCGCGAGCTCAGGCAATCCACTCCCCTCAGCCTCCCAAAGCACGGGATTACAGGCTGAGCCACCGAGCCCGGCTGACTATTTTCAATTGTTTTTATTTTCTCTTGAATTTGGGTCATAGTTTTTTCTGTTTCTTATAATTTTTGA
>CAUYQG010131185.1:0-52980 GCA_963574415.1 Tarsius wallacei
GAAGGCTGAGGCGGAAGGATCGCCGGAGCCCAGCAGGTCGAGGCTGCGGTGGCCGGGAGCGGCCACTGCACTCCAGTCTGGGTGACAGAGTGAGACTCCAACTCAAAAATAAATAAATAAATAAATAAATAAATAAATAAATAAATATGTCTTTTTCATTTTTCTATAAATTGATTTTTTATTATATTTTACAAAAGTATTGATCCACAGTGTATTGGATCAATTAAAAGAAAAGAAATTAAAGAAAAGAAAGCAAAAACAAATGGTTCTATTTCTAACCCCCTGACTCCCAACCTCCAAGGAAGCTGGGAGTCAGGGGGTTAGAAATAGAAGAGCTTTATAGGCTTTGGGAAGTGTCATCATCAAAGAGAAATTTAGAAAATTCATTCATCAATAAGGACTTGGATCAGGCAAGAAAGAGACCATAGACCCTAGAAAGCAGTCATTAGCCTCTTGTTATAGTAAAACCCTGCAGCAGCCATGGTCGTGGAGATGGAGAGTTAGAAAGTAGAATCGTTAATGTGGGTGAGAGAGGAAGATAAGTCTGCTCAAGGATGGAGTCAAGGATGATAAGACTCTTCACATGCAGTTGAGTGATTATGTGGTGATGCTGTTACCAGGTACAGCAAGGGAGAGAGGCAGTTTGGGGTGAGTAAACATTGAGTCCAGATTTAGATGGATACTTGAACCTGAGGTGTTCTCAGCACTTCAGGAGGAGGCATACAGCAAACAGAAGCATAATAATAAAGCTTTATCATCTACATATTCTGTACCATACAGTGTCTTAATTGTTCACATGTATTAATTCATTTTATTCTCATCTTAGTAGCAAGTGCTATTATTAGCCACATTTTACAGATAAGTAAACTGAGGCACAGTGTTTAAATAACTTTCTCAGCCAGGCTCAGTGTCTCAGCCTATAATCCCAGCACTTTGGTAGGCCAAGGAGAGTGGACTGCCTGAGCCCGCAGGTTTGAGCAGCACAGGCAACTTGGCGAGACCTCCTCTCTACAATAAATAAAAAATTAGCTGGGTGAGGTAGCGCATGCCTGTAATTCCGGCTACTTGGAAGGCTGAGGCGGAAGGATTGCCAGAGCCCAGCAGGTTGACGCTGGGGTGGCCACGAGTGTGCCACTGCCCTCCAGCCTGAGTGACACAGTGAGACTCCAACTCAAAAATAAAATAAAATAAATAACTTTCCCAAAGTTACATAGTTGGTGAATGAGGGCATAGAGTTTTTTCGTGTGTTTGCTTTGTTTTTTTTATTGCTTATGTTCAACATATACATGGTAGATGGAACGAAGAGAATCTTTGAGGACTCTCCTGAAAATCACATCGAAACAATAGAACTACAAATCCAACTCTGGGGAGAACATGACATTAAAGAATATGCAGAAAAGGGAGGGCCATGAAATGGTACTGGCAAACAACAATATTGGTGAATGTGTGAAAACGGAAAAGTTCTAGGATGTTCGATTGAAACAATCTAAATATCCAGCACTAGGGAAATTTTTTTATTAGATTATACTATGGTCTATACAGCAGATTGCAGTGCAGCCATTTTTTAAAGTGATGTTCAGGGCACATTTTACTGATTGAGTTAAAATATTTTACATGTTATCTGAAAACAAAAGCAGCTTTCAAAATGGTAAGAATTCTTTTTTATTTCTTAAAATGTATGTGTGAAACATGAGGAGGATTGTATATGTTTCCTTAAAAGAAAAGACTGGAAAGATTTATATAAATGAGTTAACAGTGTTTACCTATGGATTGTAGACTTATGGATGATTTCCAAAAATGTATCCAATAAGCATGTGTTATAAAGGGTAAATATTGGGTGGGTTGATTGGTTGCTTAAGGGATAGGCCTTGCTTGGGAAAAGAAGACGGTGCCTCCATCAGTTTACTCTTAATTTAAGAAGCTTGAGGGAAGAAAAGGTGAAAATGAAGTTGAATGATAGCTATGTTGGGATGGCTGGAGACTTCAGTTAGAAACTAGTCCCTTTCCAACTCTGCATTCAAGTCCCGTGATTTGGCATGCATGCCTCTTATTTTCCTCCTTTGTGGTGGTTTGGGTTGTGTCTTTGTCTGAAGGCTGAGTGATAAAGAATTCTTACCTGTCAGTGATTGGTAAGGGCTAGTTGTTCCTTTTCATTTCTTTCTTTTAAAATGGAGGAAAATATTTCCAGCTTTTCACAAAGAGCTTTGAAATCTTGACATGGAGGGTACTCTGTCACCTCAAACTGGTAGTTAGTGTGCAACCTGTTTGCTAATAAACCAAAGCAGGACCCTGAATGTCAAAATGCTTAAAATGGTCAAATCAGCTGGGACTCCGTTTCTGCATTTGACATGCCTTTTCCATTTCCCAGCCTCATACAGAACATAAACCTGAATCAGGAGGTGGCTCAATGTGAACTCTTATAAATTGGAGTGGGTATCTAGGGACTGGGGAGCAGACACTTCTTCTTTTAACCTTTGAAGACCAAGAATCATTTGGCCCAAGATCCACAACGTATTGGACTTCGGGTGTGAAAGCCATACAGTGTATTAAATGTGAATTTGAGACCATGAATTCTACCCACACTGACTCTATAAAACAGCCTCCCTTTTTCATAAAGCAGGCCCATAAACTGCTGCCAGTGAAGCAGAAAGACTCCTTAGGACTGTGGCTCGCTTTCCGTCTGGGGTTGTCAACAAACCCCCTTTATGAGTGGAATAGACCTCTTGTATGTGTCGAGCTTCTGGCTTTTTACAGAGTGTGTTAGGAGCCAGGCTAGGCAAACGTTAGGCGCTGTTTGCTGAGTGCATTTATTGCCTTTGCATAATTTATGAGCTGGAGGGATTGACCATCATTCGTCTCTGCCAGGGGCTGGCACTCGAGGCTCCAGAGAGTGGAGCTGTAAATTGGATGGTGTGCTCCTGCTGAGCTCACGGCAAAGTCCTCGGGTCAGTATGGGAATTTAATACCAGAAATGGAACTGTTTTCTCAGCACACCATGTGGGCCCCAGTGCAGCAGAGACCGTTTTGGCAGACTCTGCGACTGGCCTTGTCGAGGAGCTGTCACTCACCCGGCATGTTGTGTGGGGAGCCTGAGCATTTTTAATCGGCTTGGCATCCGTGCTGCTTCCATAATGGATACCAGTAGGTCTCAGTTCTTCACCATATGCTTAACTCTGGAGACAAGGTGCTTCTGGGTATATCAGTAATTACTTGATGCAGAATTAAGTGGACCTTGAAATTAGAACTGGACTGTTGGAAAGCAGGAAGCTTAACACTTTGATAGAAATAACCATTCCCAGGGACATACTGCTGTTAGGATGTGGGGGTGCAGTGGTGGTTCTTTCCCAACTTCCCCACTTCTTCTCCCCCCTGCATACCAGATCCTTGGGGATACAGGCAAACACTGTGCCACAGCCTTCAGCTGTCATTGATTACCTCACAAGGAGAGCTGTGAACATCTGGGAAAATGAGCCTGCCTGGCAAAATACTCTTCTCTCTTCCACAACCCCCTCTCTGAATTGAGATTTGTCACTCTTGAAAATGTGCCTGGACATTAGGAAGCTCAAGGAAGCCTTAATAAAAGGTAATGGAGAGATCACACAATCAGGAAAACACTGTTGTTCCTCATCCATCTGTTGTTCTAGGCCTTCAAAGTCTTTGTCTCACAAGAAAGATGCACAAAGCCTTTCTCGACTTATTTGACTTACCGTAATAGAGAATTCATTCAACAGCAAAAAGAATGTGAATTCAGACAATCTGAATTGGAACCTGGTCTAAAATGATGCAGTTGTACTTGGTTGAATCACTGTCGCTAAATATCTGCTAGCCCTAAGGCACTGAAGAGCCATGGAAGAAGTAGAAAATTTTCTCTCTTGCCGGGCTTGGTGGCTCAGCCTGTAATCCCGCGCCTTGGGAGGCTGAGGTGAGTGGATTGCCTGAGCCCGTGGGTTCGAGACCCGCCTGGGCAGGCGAAACCTCATCTCTACAATAAATCTAAAAAATTAGCCGGGCGTGGTAGCGCGTGCCTGTAATTCCGGCTACTCGGAAGGCTGAGGCGGAAGGATCGCCGGAGCCCACCAGGTTGAGGCTGCAGTGGCCGGGAGCGGCCACTGCACTCCAGTTTGGGCGATCGAGTGGGACTCCAACTCAAAAAAAAAAAGAAAATTTTCTCTCTAGTCTGTAAGACTGTGATGTAAGTTTCTAAATCCAAATTATATCTTATAATAGCAAGATGTCCTTTTGGATGGGGCTTTCGTTACTTCCCATTAAGATCACTCTAACTGTAGTTTACAACAGTAAGGTAACTTATTGTTTTCTAAACACAGAAGTTCAGAGACAGGCTACTCTGAGATGGATTCAGTGGCTCAATCGTGTCAAACTTTTCTTCCCTTGATTCTACCATCTTGTTTTTGTACTTAGGCTTTTTGCCTTACTTTTGCAAGAGGGTTGCTATGGATTCAGACATCACATCCTTATAGAGTCATGTTCAAAGGCAAGAGGAAGGTAGTTCCTGCTTTTCTCCTTTTACTAGGAAGAGAATTTTTTTTTTCCAGATCCCTCAACCAACATCAAATCTCAGTGGTCAGAGATGAGTCTTACAACCACTATCAGCTGCAAGGAAAATTGGGAAAGAGAATATCTGGCTTTTTTAACCTCAAAGTGTCAGGAGAAAGTACAGACGAGGGAGAAGGGAGTTGTGAATAGTTGTGGGTATTTAGCCAGCAGTGGCTGTCCTACAAGCAAATTTATTTCCTGTTTCTGTTCATAGCTACATCATCTTCCATGTCCAGGTGGCCACACTAAAAAACCTTGGCAGCATCCTAGACTCATCCCTGTTACTTGCTTCCCATATCCATGTGTTATCAAGCCCTATTGGTTCTACCTTCAGAATTGCTCTGCCATCTGTTTCTCCCTTTTCTAAACCATGGCACCACCCTGGGTTAGACAATGTAATGAATGCCAAACTGCTCTCCCTGTGACCCAATTTTTCCCCATTGTGCATGCTCTCCCCCACCCCACTGAAAGAGTCATCTTGAAGTGGTTATGGTTATGCCATACCCCTGCTCGGTGTTTGTGTCCTAGCTTCTGGTCTACTGCAAAGTTGAAGGCTACTTTAGGGCCAGTCCTAGATCTTGGTTGAATTTCTGCCTATCTTAGCAATGCCTTAGCAAGAGCTGATGAGTGAACGAATGGATATATTTATCTGCTGAGCATTTACTCTAACAAAATACGTCCCCTATTTTTAAATAAAATATTGCTTAGCAAAACATTCTTGATTTTTTTTAATGTCTTTTTTTTCCTTTATTTCTAATGTGAAATGCAAAGCTTGGAGTTAATTATTATCATCCTCTGGTTATCCCAAACCCAGCTCAACAGTTAGAATTTGGTATCTGCTAGATATGAAGTAAGTCTATGATTCCAAAGCATACTTTTTTGCTCATATTTTTTATCTATTAACCTGACCGTTTGTCTTTGGCATATTTTTTGTAGGGAATGTTCCTTCTATTCCCAAGGCCTCTAAGCTGTGCGAAAGGCAGCCATCACAAGCAGTGAGCCTTGCCCATTATGTTCTGTTTCCTTCAAAGTCCAAATAACAGAATATAATGTGCAGGGGTTTACCTCTTTTCCTTTAGAAAAGCACCAGGAGAGATACAGTCATTCCAATTAGCTGAAGGTAGAATGTCTTCGTTAAGAAATTGATTTTTCTCTGAATCCAATTAAATGATCTTGATTCACCTTAATCCTATGGCTGGGTTGACTCCTAGAGGAGCATGGCTTTTTTTTTTTTTGAGTCGGAGTCTCACTTTGTCGCTCAGGCTTGAATGCAGTGGCACACTCACGGCCACCCCAACGTTGACCTACTAGGCTCTGCCGATCCTTCTACCTCAGCCTTCCAAGTAGCCAGAACTACGGGCGCTCACTACCACACCTGGCCAATTTTTTAAAAATTTATTGTAGAGATGAGGTAAGAGCCGCAGAGTACAGGCTTTGGGTGAAATCAACAGAACAATTGTTTGCATCTGAACAGCATTTTGTTTCTGATTCTGTTTATTAGCATTTGAACTGAAGAAACTCCTTCCAACTTGGACATTTCTTATTTCTTTTACTTGTCTTGTCCTTTTGGGAGGTGGTGGGGAGGACAGGTATGAAAAGCAAAAACATAATCCTTACACTAACCCTTATTCTCTTGTCTTCATTTTCAGTGTGACAGTGACAGTGACCAGGAAGAGAAGGTAAGACCCCCTCCCCCATTGGGCAACAGCACATAACACACTATGAACACCATAGTCCACCTACACATAGCTACAGGGTGGGATGCCAACTCCATGTTGACAGTACCCTTTCTCCTCTGGAAAGATGGGCATTATTCACACAGTGACATTTTCTGTGATAAGATATAACATGTTTAATTTGTGAAACCTACCTTTTTAAAACAAGCCCTTTAATGTTGTATATAGTTGACACTGAATTTTAACTTTATGGAAGATGACTTATGGACCCAAAAACATTTAAAAAGAGGTATTGTTTATTTTAATAACCATCTGACTTTTAAAATCCATGATGGGAACAATAAACTGACTAGTATGTATTTATAATGTCATTTCTGCATATACTTTACTGATCCACATGCTTCTTCCCACTTTTCTGTATTTATTGACCTTCTTAATAGAAATGTTAATGGTATGTGTCTAGAATGGGATGGGCAGGAGAGGGCAAGCGACAAGGCTGTCTTCTCATCCAGGTGGATGGCCAGGTAGGAGGTCAGTTCTTCCTGCAGGTACATGCTCTGTTTTGAGGCTGACGTCCACCAGCCTCTGTGTATCCAGTTCAACATGGATCAAGAAAAGGAGTTCAGTTTCTGAGCTTCCGGAAGTTTGGATCACAACCTGGTAAAGTGAGCTTTCTGCTGTCTGAAGCAAAGAGATAGTTTGTCCATTTGGTCATTTTTCTTTCTAGCTGTCCCAATCCCCAACCAAATTTCTTCCCATTTTTACTGCTGCTTTGTGTATTTCAAAAATGGTTATTTGTCTATCATGGTTTCTATATTGCTTGGCACCAAAAGGATGAACAGGACCTCCCTTCCCCCATTTCTGGATCCTGGGCCCTGTTTTTTGACTTTCACCTCCTATGTGCTTGTGGATTTTACTCAAAATCCTGTGGTTAGCATTTAGTGGGATCTTTCCAACAAACCCAGAATTTTTCCCTGTTTCTCTGCTGCCAGCCTTCAAGAGAGATCTAAAGGCTCTTGTTCTGTACTGTCGTTAATTTGAATTCAGCATATGTAGCCTGTTATAAAATGCGAGACATCATCATTTGAGCAGGTCAAGCATATTCAGATGAAGACAAATGGTGCTTATTTGATTTCCTTAAAATCAGGAAATGAAAAAAGTGCTCTCTGGAGAAATCATGTTCTGCCTGACTTGGATGATAGACCAATGCATGTCCCCCAGATAAGAACAGGCTCTCGCCTTGAGGTTTTTATCTCTGAAGGACGGCCAGGACTGTCAGCTTGCTGACATGTGCATTATCCATGTCATTTTAAACAAAGTGACCTATGGAAGGGTGCGCTGTGCTGTGACATGGTAATGGGCTGTTGGATGACAGCGAAAGTACACACTGGAAAGGGGGCTGTGGATGATTCTTTTGTTTAACTGACAAGTAGGAGCTTCCTTTCTTCAGCCCCCACGAGCCTTAGCTCCTTGGAAGTAGGACCTCTGGTATCTCAGGCAGCCAGTGTGTCGTGGGTGCCAGGGACCTGTGCACAGCAGTAATGATTTAGTGTTCGAGACGTGGTCACTGGCCATCTGAGCCCCCTGCATCAAGGCCACATTTTTACATGTCAGTCATTATCTCATTCTGTTGGGCTTCAATGGTACCCAGGGGCTGGTACCTTCTGGCCATTGTAGGAGATCTATAGGCGATAGTTGGTCTCACTTCCTCAAGAGATGAGTCTCACTCAGGGTTTCACAACCAAGCAGGTGTTCTTTCTTTAAAGGGAAATATGAATTCCAGAATCATCACAAGTCTTCAGCATAGGTAGAAGATGGTCAGGATGCCCAGTTTTGCGTTTCTCGTAAGCACCTTGATCGGTGATCTCAACCTTGGCTGCACACTGGAATCACCTGGGAGTTGTTACAAAGTCCAGTACCAGCTGGGCTCGGTGGCTCAACCTGTAATCCCACGCCTTGAGAGGCTGAAGTGAGTGGATTGCCTGAGCCCGCAGGTTCAAGACCTGCCTGGGCAACTTGGCGAGACCTCATCTGTACAATAATCAAAAATTAGCCGGGCGTGGTAGTGCGCACCTGTAGTTCCAGCTACTTGGAAGGCTGAGGCAGAAGGATCGCCGGGGGCCAGCAGGTCGAGGCTGCAGGGGCCGGGAGCGGCCACTGCACTCCAATCTGGGCGACAGAGTGATGCTCCAACTCAAACAAAACAAAACAAAACAAATTCCAGTACCTAGGCCTCATTCCAGGTCAGTTACCTCAGAGTCTCTGGGGCTGTCTCGCACCACTGGTCTAGATGATGCCTAATTCTGATAATTTCTGAAAGTAAGCTGCCGGTGACAGTCAAAGGGATCTAGGGGCCAACGTACTTCCTACACACTAAGAGTACCCCATCTAATCCTTTCTTGTAACCTGACTCTTTGTTGCCTAGGTTTCCATCTCCAAGTGCAAGAAGAAGCAAAGTGTCAGACAGAATGATGAGTGTTGGGATGGTAGCCCACTCTTACCAAGCTTCAGGGCAAATAAAGTAGGTGTTTATAGGCAAGTCCAAGAGCATGGTGATGGCAGGAAGGGAAGGGGACATCAGGAACATTCCTCCCATAAAGGGCGTACTTCCTGCCTCGGCCTCCCAGGTCATTCTTTCTTCCAACTGTGGCAGTCCTGCAGGTCTTCTTAAATGGTAGCTGCACCACAACCAGCACACATATCATTTGTACCTGCCCTGACACAGCATTTTTCCAGGGGGCTCCTGGCAGGAGCAGTCAACACTCTGTAATTGCCCTCATGCCTGTTTGGCCCTGTTGTAGGTAAGATTGGCTTCCCCTTTTGGACTGAGACTGTCTGGTGTTTATCACCAACTTTAACACCATTTTCCCAGACTTCTACTCTGTTGGAGCCCGGGACCCTGTCAGCCTCCTCTGTGCTAGAACCTCTTGCCTGTGCCCTTCTCAGAGCCCCAGAGCTATCCAGGGCTGCTTTCATGTGCTGCTTGGAGGATTCTCATTCAAATCTGAATTGCTAATGGTGGAAAAGATGCCACTCAGTGTCCTGGGATCCCTTCAGCAAGCCTCACCAGGGATGCTGTTGGAGGCAAAAGTGAGACTTGTAGGGGACCCACTGGGATTTCTCTCCAGAAGACCTGTCATTCTCTTACTCCATAGGGATCTGCAGAACCGGCGGTCTAAAATTAGGGTACTATATTTCACACAGCTGACTGAATTAAGATAAACTCTGCTTTCCTCTGATATGAAGCTGTAATTTATAAAATGATACCCTTACTAATTAATGTGGAAGTGACTAGGAAAGGGCTAAAAAAGCAGAGCTTTCCCTGAATGCAGGAGACATACTTGTGACAGAAAAGGCTTTGATGAGACACTGAGCAAAGCATCTTCCTTATCCTCCCCTCGCAGTCATGTGAATACATTTCACATTAATGTCAGAACCTGGAGGACTTTTGTGAAAAGTAGAAATTGGGTGGGGAATTAGAGAAAACTGTGAACACTCTGCATCTTAGGTATGGGATTGTTCTTCATTGTATTTAGAGCAAAGAAAAGAGGCAGCACTTGGCACCTTAATCACCCAAATTAAGCAATTATTCCAGTCCCCCACTCAAGATGAATTGGTATCATGAGAAAAAGAGGCTACATGCATATTTCCACATATTTGGCCTATATTTTCTTTTGTTTCCTCTCTCTCTCTACCACTGGCAGAAGCCCAATATGCTAAGAAATATCCCCTATTTGGTTATGAAGTTAATATGGAGATTAAAAGTAATTCATTCTTTTTCTACTGCTTCCTTTTTCTTGTGTGTGCCATGTAACGGCTGATTAGAAGGCATATTTACCAGTGGTCAAGCACTTGGGCCTCAGACTGGTGGCCTAGACATATTTCTGACTCTGTCCCTTACTATTTTGTTGCTGTGGACAAGCCTCAGTTTTCTTGCCTGTAACATGGAGGTGAAAACAGCTCTTCACATAGTCTTATAATAATTAAATGAAGGCATTTGGGGCCAGGCATGTTGGTTCACGCCTGTGATCCTGGCACTCTGGGAGGCCATGGTAAGAGCATTGTTTGAGCCCAGGAGTTCAAAGTTACAGTAAGTTATGATCATGTAACTGCATTCCAGCCTGGGTGACAGAGCAAGACCCTGTCTTTAAAAAAACAAAAAATAAAAATAAATGAGGCCATTTTGTTCAGTGCCTGGTTCATACTAAGTTCTCAATGAAAGTTAGGTAGCTTTTATTCATTTTATTTGGGGTGAAGAGAGAATCACTTGAGCAAAGAGAAAGGTTATCGTCCTCCTTGGAAATCTTGAGCTCTGCTACAGAACCTTCCAGAGGTTTTCCCCAGAACCTGTGGCTCAGCCTTATATCCCAAGGGCACTTCTCCCTGATACGGGCTGAATGGAAGTATTGTTAAATTTTGAAGGATTCAAAAACTATGTTTTTTAAATCGCTTATCCAAACAACAGGCCTTCTTCTCAGCACAACCTGGATCCAAGAGCAAGTGTGCCATCCTGAAAGGATCAAATGGTGGGCGATTAAGTGGATTGTATAGCCCTTGTCCCTTTAGCAACTGTTCCCAAATGCCAGATACTTTCAGTTCTCAGATACTCATCACAGGAGAGATTCTGATTCAACATGTCTGGGGTAGGGCCAAAGCATCTGTATTCTAAGTGATTTTGATACACAGTTTGGTACACATTTGCCTTATAACAAATGGCATGTTTCTTTTTCCATGTTTAAAGCTCTTGAAATTTTGACTGCTTAGGAAAAAGACTAGAAAGCTGTAGAGATGTTGCCTGTGTGCATGTGCTACATGTACTTATGTTTGTAGATGTATGGTATAAGTATACAGGCAGGACGCATGTATACAATCTCACAGAAATGAACCCCTTTTCTTTTTCTGTAAAGCTTTTAACATGACTTTTTATTGCAGTTTCCTCTCTCTACTGATGGTAGAAAGAGGATTGCTACGTTCCTGGACTTTGCTTTGGTACTGTGTCCCATCCTCTGGACAGCCTGCTGGTGCTCTGGCTAACCATGAATGTGGTACCAGTGATTTTTCATGCCTGCTCCCCCGCCCCATGTGCACACACTTTTTGGTGCATTCTTATTTCTTAATTCATGCTAAAAGTTGATGTGTTTGATCATTTTGTGTTCACTTGGGTGGGAAGGGGGCAGCTTCTAAGAAAAGCAGCAGAGAAAACCAGTGTAGGCTTATATTCCTAACTCAACACAAACCACATGCCTAACTTGGCTCATGAAAGACTCAGAAACTGCTGAGATGTCAAACTGAAGACTAGGCATGTGGCTTGTGCTTATAGTGGAAGAGTCCCATCCCTTGACTGGCCATGTTTCACACTTGGTAACATTTGTGCACCCTCAGCAACATTCCAGAAGCTCAGAAGGCCCTCATTGTTGCTTGTGGAACCCCACACTTGGTTTTGAAACAGGGCATGTTCTGATCAGGAGACAGTTTAGAGGCGCTGTCCTGTTTTGCAGTTAGAAAAATAATTTTCCCCACCCCTTCTATATGCACATCATAAAGCTTTTCTGTATGTACATTGGCCTCCTTTTGTATGTACATCATAGGGCTTTTTCCTATCAGTTTTCATGAGGATCCCATTGAGCCGTGTTAGCTATTTACCTGTATAACATCTTCAGTTACCAAGTAGCCACCAACCAGGGAAAGAGAAGAGATTCATGTTCTTTTCTTTATATCCCTGAGTGTATGAGGTACACTCAGGTTCGAGTATTAGTCTTGTAAACTGGGATAAGTGAAGCCAGTTTATAAGACTAATACTCGAACCTGAGTGCACCTCATACCATCTCAGTGTCTATTTCCTGAACCACAACAAATGTTTGCTCTGTTCCTCAGGCTTCTGTATTTCTTTTACAATTTTCTCATAAAACATTTTTTAGTCATTTATAAATTTTCTAACTTATTTGGGCAATTTTACAGTTCTACAGTTCTTGTCTGAGTTTCAAGAGCTTCCCATTTTAGATGACTGATTTCCATAATGCCTAATCATTCAACAACTTCTTACCCCTCCAAGATTAGTCTACGTTAAAATGACATTTTATTGTTCTTCCAGTATTATCATATTAACAATTGGCTTAATTATATCACATACATCAAAAATTCTTATTGATACCAACCTTGTATTAAATTTCTACTGCAAATTATCTTAAATCCAGAATATCATTACATTATCTTTTTTATATCATAGCATTTTCAGGCCAACCAAAAATTACTTCACTTATACTGAATGTGTATGTACAACAGTCTGTTCATATATCAGAAAAAGACAGAGGTTATAAAGGTACAGATTTTCAATTAAATATAGATCAACAAAATAAATACTTAAGGGTTATTGGAAATGACATCTTCAGCTAAACTCTTGCTTCTTGAAATAAATAGTGAGAAGAAAGAACAGATTCTAAATGTTCTATTTCTTGTAATAGGTAGGTAATGGAGAAGGATGCTCAAAAGACCTGGTTTCTAATTTTTCACTAACCAGCTGTGTGGCCTTGGGCAAGTTACCTAATGGTGCTTAGCATTAGTTTTGTCATCTGTAAAATGAGGCTGGATTCAATGATCTAGCATTGACTATCCTGATTTTCCAAATAGCTGTTTACCTAGGCCCCAATAGCATGGCAGAACCCAGAGGGAAATTAATATGTGATTGTATTTTCTCTTTGCCAAAGTGGAAAGAGGATTATGTAAGAATTGTCTCCATTCTTTCATCTCTCTCAAATTCCTGAGAGAATAAACACAGTGGATACACTCCAGTATAACTGTTGACTCTTTCAGGAAACTGAAGGAAACAAACATGGAGACCTGATGTCTAAATAGTGTCATTATCTGTTTATTGGTTCATTCATTCAATCAAACATATCCACTCGTTTTTTTAAGTATCTATTGATGAACAAACATGACCGTTGCTTGATTCTGTTGTCACCATGTACCTGTCAGCAATTAATTTAATCTCTGTTTCTCAATTACTGCAGGTATTTAGGAAGCATGGGAACTAGGTGGAGGTCTAGCTTATATAATGTGTTTTAAGAACTCACTCAGTTGGTAATGAGCATTATTTGACCTATAAAAGGGATTCTTTTGGAAACATCTAGAGTTGAGTACATGATTCTACATTCTCAGAGAAAAGGTCATGCTGCTTTTCTCTTAGGATAAGCCATTGCTTTGGGTCTTATGACTGATCTGAAGGAAAAGTTGCAAAGCCAACAAGGATTTTGTTGGAGGTGGTGGCTGTCAGCCTCTTGAAACTGACCATAAACCCTCACCCACCTGAATACTAGGAAGACCGTAGGAAGAGGCATTTGTACTGCTGATGCCTTTAAACAACGTGCTTTATTGTTAGTATCTCCTGAGAGAGTATAACCTGGAATGCTCTTTGGTCGTCAGAAGGGTCTGTGTTATTCTATATTAGGGTTGGAGAGTGTTCTGTCCTCAATAAAGATAAAAGAATTTCTTCTGGTTATGTTCATGTGTATCTGTGTGTATGTTTGATTGCCTCAGTTAACCAACTTTTGCAACTTCTGGGTGGCAAGATAGTTACAGGTAATTGCTTTGTGTGACTGTGCCATTCTAATGTGATAAGTATGATACAATTTATGTATTAGGATGTATTAGTAATCATCCAAACTTTATGCTTTAAGAAGTCCCAAAACTCAATGGACGAGGGAACTTTTTCTTCTTTTTTTATGTTTTAATGAAAGTTACAGCTGGGAAAGTAGAATTGGCTCCATTCTGTGTGTGCATCATAGAGCCTTTCCCTATCAGTTTTCATAAGGTATTGAGAAGTGCTAGCTGTTGACCTGAATGCCATCGTCAGTTACCTGAAGAATCACCAGAAGTAGCTTTTCCCATTGTTGTTCCAAACCCAGCTCGATTCATGGTCTACCAAGTATGTGCATGCTTGTGGAGACAGTAAAATGGCGTCTTTGAAGTAAGGACTGACCAGGAATCCTTGTGATAGGTGGTTAACAGTACCCAAGAGACTCAATTTGGCCTTCATCTCTTATTTCTGGTACTCTTTGTGGTTTTTCAATTCCTTAATTTTTCAGTCTAAAAATATGTATGTTACTGATTTCTTGGGACAGCAAAAAAATGAGAGTAGGGTCAATAATAATAACTAAATAATATGAAGAAGTACCACTGCACATTGAAGAGAGAATTATATTATTGAAAACACTTTTACAAACATCATTTTATATGATCTGTTTAAATATTTATTGTGGGAATCTGTATGTATCCTCATATACAACACTGTTGATCATCTGCCTTTTCAAGGTTTTTATCTTCTCAAGCAGATGTCATCATTTTAGAGGTAAAGAAAATTAAACTTAAATGATAGAGCAGAGATATAAACTATGGCTTAAGATTCCAGGGTGTGGACCCTTTTCCCCCATATCATGCCACTTTTCCTCTATGAGAATGAGTTGGGATATGCCCAAAAGTGACATTTGGGAGCTCATGCTGCCTTCCTCTCTAGGCCTCTCTCACCCTCCTTGTAATACAAGAGAACTGGATTTTATTTACCTATCTACCTTCACTCCCACCCAAATGACTGCACTAGCTTCTAAAAATTCAAACATGGCAGTTGCTTAGCAAACATTGAGTGACTTCAGTGTGGCTCTACTGACAACAGACTCTTCTGAAATGTGACTTTGGCGAAAGGAGCTGGAAAGCAATTCTCCAAGGTGAGAAGGGAAGAGCTTCTCACAGGGTACATGTTTTAACTCTTACAGATGAATGGCAAAGTCAGCCTTCTGGGCCACCACGATTAGTTTGGAATGTAGGCTGTACCAGCCAGCAGACTTAGCATGAGCCATTTTTGAACACAGAACTCAATTTTCATTTAAGTGTGAAAGATTAATATTTTATTGAATCATAGACTCCCAGTAAGTATCCCATACCTAGACCTGACACAAAGTAGGCCCTATAAATATTGTTGTTATACTCGGAATTGTATAACAATAATAGTGATACTATTGCTCCTGAACTGCACCTCTTTGGGTGGTTTTGCTCTCAGCTATCATTCGTCGCCTCAAGAATCCTCTTGTCCATCTTCAGACACTATCTGTCACCCATGCCAAGGATCTCCGGGCCTATCAAGGCCACAGGGCCTTTCCTTTACTGACGTCTAATGGCCGCAAGGGGTGTTCCTGCAGCCCAAATGGTAGTAAATATCTGAAGCAGCCATGCCTGTGTTAAAGATTATGTATTTGCCACTAAGGGGAGAATATAGTGTTTATCGGCTGGAGTGCGTGCTGGCTGAGCTGATTACGGCACAGCACTCTGTCAGCCAATGATTTGTCCTGTCCTTTATCATCTGTGTCACTCAGCAGTATGCTGGCAAAGAGAACGGATCACCCCCTTCCCTTTTTTTGTACCCATTTCGTGTAGAAAATTTGTATTTACTTTGGGAGTGTAATTTGTTCCTCATGGATAATGTGACCCTGAGCGGAGCTGGATCATGGGTTAGTTGAAGTGATATTTTCCGCTAATGGTAGTCGTACATCATTGCTGTCAGCTCGGGTTAGGAGGCAAGCACATTACAGCTCCATTTTACCTCTGCAGGCATCTGGGATTATTTGCCATAACCGAGTATGACATGACCGCACTACAGAGTGCATTAAAATTTTACTGGCTTCTCAGGCAAGTTCCCCAGCTCCAGTGTGTGCTTCAGGCAGGCGGCCTGCTGGGGAGCCCAAGGGCCCTGACTTCCTGCTCAGAGGTGCTGCGGTGGGGGGATGGCCTAAGTAGGGGCTGCTCTCCTCTTGCCCTGAGAAAGAAACCAGGAAAAGACTTTGTGGGGAGCCAGCCAGCAGGTGTGTGTATCTCTGGACATCCCAGACTGACAGATGACTAGCTGCCTTGATAGGACCAGGGACTGCCCACAGTGGCCATTGCAGTCTTCTCTCTTTCCTTGATACTTCAGCCCCCAGGGTGGATTAGGCAAAAGCTCTTTCTCCAAGGAGAGCCTAGGGTATGCTCAAGTCTCTACCAAGTCTTGGGCTGATTTTTTTGTTGTTGTTCTTATCTGCCTGTAGTCAGACTAAAGAAGAGGCGTGGGCCCCCAGTATGGCAGAACCTATGTCCATCCATGCAGCTGGACTGAGCCTGACATAGTCTCATAAACTCAGAAGTGTTTGCCAAGATGTTTTACACATTATCTTATATAGCCCTCACACCAGCCCAGTGAAGCATAGGTGTTATTGCCTCTATTCTACTTATAAGGAAACTGACGTTCAAAGAGGTTGAGTAACTTACATCTTACAGCTTGTGGTGACAGAAATGGGCTTCTGATTTGAAGGCCTGCAAGGTTTCTAGTGTTCTATGCTACAGAGAAATAAAAAAGAACTATTATTTAAATAGTGCTGCTTACATGTGCTTTATACATATTGACCTGTTTAATCTACACTGCAACCCTAATAGGTAGGTGCTAGTATTATCCCCAGTTTATAGAGGAGGAAACCGAGTCAGTGAGGTATTATGTAATATGCCCAGTATTGCTCCTGGTTAGTGGAAGAGCCAGGTTTCAAACCCAGGTTGTCTGGCAATGCTTTTAGCCGCTAAGCTGGATGCTCCCTCATGCCAATAAGCCTGAGAGCTGATAGGAAAAGACCAGGGAGAATAGTAATTTGTTGAAATAAAAGGAAATGTTCAAAGAGTATTTTATCATTTTCAGTTGTAACTCAAACTAACATCCAACAAAATATCACTCAAAAAAAATGTTCTGTGATGAGCTTTAATTAATTAATAAGTCCCATTTGCAGTTAGCACATTGCTTGCATGCAAATAATGCTTCTAAGGTGCTTGAAAGGCATTTATTTTGATAGGTTAAGTCTAAGCAGTCACTCTGGCAAAATGCTTTATTCTTTTATACTGCTTTGTTATTCTTACTGGAAAGGCTTTAATAAACTTGTGTTGAATCATGTTCTTTAAATGGACAATTTTAGGTTGTCTCCCAGTAATGAGCAGTATATGGATCAGGGCCCATCAGCTGCCATATGGAACATAATGGTTGCAAATTCCATATAGGTGGATTCTGCGTGCTGGACACTTGAATGTACACATGTGCCCACAGTGTAGACATTACCTTTTGTTCTGCCACAAAAAGACTCCTTTCCACCTCTCTAGCCCTTTATCTCCTTCTCTTCCAAACTTGGGAGATGTTACCCCTTATGGAAAGAATGGACAAACTGCTCTTACAACTGGCTGTGTACATGGTAGAGCCATAAGTCATGAATTTACTCAATAAACCAGACATAAAGTGAGTTGTACCTTGTACCTTCAGGGCAGTTTTTAAAATGCTGCTGCAGAACGGCCATAGATAAGCATGGCTTTTCTCATTGAGAAATTTAAAATTAAGTTAGCACACTAAGAATTGTATTTCCTGGCCCCACTCCCCTCCTTAGGCTCAAGAGCATACACATTGATCTTCCCTGCTAGATTACAGTAGCAGGAGATTGACCTGAGTTTCTCCTCTGGCCTTAGATCCAATCACTCAAGTAGTAAAGAATAAGAACAAAAGTATTGATCCAGTCATGGAAAAGTAATTATTCCTCTCAGATGGTCTATTAAGAACGCAGCAATAATTTTAAGTAATATATTCCCCAGAGACAACATGACAACATATGTGGACTGTTTACTTTGTTTGTTTAAACAGGGTTATACTTGTACCCTCACCCCTAACCTGGCTCTCTAAATGTTATGCAGGTAGGTACACTTTAAGAAGAGGAGACATTGAAAAAAATTCAGGGTTTACACAACAAATCAACAACTAAGCAATTATTCATTGTAAAGGGATTTGTCAATCTTCTGTAGCTAAATCAAATATTATATGGCCTCCATATCGCTTTCTTATAATACTTACAATGGAACTCTTACAGAAACCTTCATGAAGTCATTGGGTCATTTTAAAACTCTGATGTTTTAACAGCTTTGGCTGTGTTTCTATTAACAGGATTATTTTTTCAAGACTCATTTTGTTTTAAATAACTTAATTAAACTCAGACTCACAAATAAGGAAATGTTTAGGCTTTTGTAATTCAAATAAGTGTTGAAATAACCAAACCATCAGAAGGGCAGAGATATGCGACCAGATATCAGAAACATTGTAAGTGTCCTCCTTTCTTTGTCTCTACTTTTCCTGTCCACTTGAATCTTGATTATTTCTGAGACTTCATTTCTCTTTTTGGTGGAAATCATGACCCATCCATATTTCAGCTTTAGTCAGTAGCAGTTGCTAAGATCCAAGGAAAGGATTCTGATTGGCTGAGATTAGTTTAGCTGCCAGGGGTAGGCTCTTAGGAAACAGCCATAGGTTGGTGTAGCTTAAGTTAGGTGTTCATGCCTGGACCGATCAGCTATGGGTAGAAAGACTGAGCCATGTTGTTCAAAAGTGCTATTCTGGAGGTAACTGTATACAACAGTTACCTGAGAATCTAGAAAGGTGGGAGTTGGGCCTTCATCAATGTATTCTGTGAAGCTAACCTAACCTCCCTGCCATTTGCATGAAGCATTCATAGGCACTAATTCTTGCCAGCCAGAGAAGCTGCCTTGGTCATCCAAGGTTAGCACTTAACAGTGATCACAAAATCTGAACTATGAATGCATGTTTACAGTCATGCATAACAGTTGCCTGAATAGTCATAGTCATTTAAAGTGCTATTCACAGATTGGTTCTATGATGCTATGACAAGGATTTTATAGAGTGAGGGTTCATGTGTACTTGTATTTAGAAGAGTCCACATTTATTAATAAATTAACAATAGGCTGGGCTCAGTGGCTCAGCCTGTAATCCCAGCACTTTGGGAGGCCAAGGTGAGTAGATTGCCTGAGCCCGCAGGTTTGAGACCAGCCCGGGCAACTTAGCGAGACTTCGTCTCTACAGCAAAATAAAAAAATAGCCAGGCGTGGTAGCATGTGCCTGTAGTTCTGGCTACTTAGAAGGCTGAGGCAGACGGATTGCCAGGGCCCAGCAGCTCGATGCTGGGATAGCCGTGAGCATGTGTGCCACTGCACTCCAGCCTGTGCAAAGGAGTGACTCCGACTCAAAATAATAATAATAATAATAATATTTTAAATACGCATATAATAGCCAATGAGTTCTCCTCAAGCATAAGGTAACCACCCTGAGAGATACAAAGATCTTTTTTAAAAATTTTTTTGAGTTGGAGTCTCACTCCATTGCCTAGGCTGGAGTGCAGTGGCACGCTCGTGGCCACCCCAGTATTGACCTGCTGGGCTCTGGCAATCCTTCCGCCTCAGCCTCCCAAGTAGCCAAAACTACAGGCATGCGCTATCGTGCCCAGCTAATTTTTGATTTATTGTAAAGACACAGTCTCTCCAAGTTTCCCATGCTGGTCTCGAATCCACGGACTCAGACAATCCACTCACCTCGGCCTCCCAAAGTGCTGGGTTTACAGGCTGAGCCATGAGCCCGGCTACAAAGATCTTTTAACTCACTGGGATCCCAATTAGTAAATTGCTTATCTAGGGTACAAAAGGAAACCTGCTTGTTCAAAGGGATTGTGGTCATCTCAGAGAACCCAGTGTCCAGTGCAATACTACTTAAACTACAGCAGGCTGCCTTGCTGAAATGATTTTCCTAAAACTGGAAAGTAGTAAGCTCAGTCATTGTTTCTTTCACTCATAGTTCATTCAACAAACTTAGTCACCACTGTGTGCTAAGCCAAGCACTGTCCTGGAAACTAGAAATGGAAAGATGACAAAGACATAACAAGCCTTCAGGGTGATATAGTCTAATTGAAGAGAAGGCTAAGATACCTAGAAGAATTAAAAGATATCCCCCCATAGTGTATGCTGTTTCTGAGGAAAGGCATGATGTGTAATGCAAAAAAAAAAAAAAAAAAAAAAAAACCTGAACCAAACTGCCTAAGGGAGTAAGCATTTGAGTTAGATCTTGCTGAAATATATGGAGTAGATGTTCCTAGGTACAACAGAATGGGACAGATAATGGGCGAAGGGAATAGCATTTGTAAATGGCAGAGTTGTGAAAGGCTTTGCATACAGAGAGAAGCATGAGGACTTCTCTCTATGTGAAGAGGATCCCTTTTAGGCTGTGGGGGAAGATGAGACTGCAAAGCTATATTTGTATAAACAGCTCCATAGAAACAGACCTTGCACGACAAGATAAGATTTTGAACTTAATCTAGATGGAGGCCACTGTGTACTTGATGTAGGTGAATGACACATCAGATTTGACTTTTTGGAGGAGGAATCAGGCAATGGTGTGTGAAGGATGGAGTAGAAGGGAGGGAGGGAAGACTGTCTTAATAGGATAGTTGAGAGATAATAGAGATCTCAACCAAAATAATAGGGAAGGAAGGAGTTAGGTTTTAGAGGCATTTCTGAAGTGATGATTTTGTGACCACTGTGATGTGGGGGTTAAGAGAGGAGTCATGGATGACTCAGGTTTCAAGTAAGGAGTATTGATGATGCCACCAATCAGACAAGAGTGGAGGGGCTACAGGAAATATGAGTTCAGCTAGATCAGGTCAGAAGTGTGCATATTTATGATCCAGGAGTGATCAGAATTCTAGGTCCATGCCTGGGAGACCCAAAACTGAGTAGCAGACACAGCTAGAGCTGTGAGAGTGCATGGGAGCCCTGCCAGAACACTGGGATTTTGTCTGTCTATAAGAATAAATATATGTTATGATGTTAACCATTAAAAACAAAATGACTGTCTATTAATTATAGCACCTGATGTTTGTATTGCTTTTTTTATTTATTTTTTTTTTTACTATATATGTAAGTTGTGACAAAATACGCACCCAGGCACAGTGGCTCAGCCTGTAATCCCAGCACTTTGGGAGGCCAAGGTGAGGGGATTGCCTGAGCCCATGGGTTCGAGAACAGCCTGGGCAACTTGGTGAGACCTCATATCTACAGTAAATCAAAATATTAGCTGGGTATGCCTGTGGTTTGGACTACTTGGAAGGCTGAGGCGGAAGGATCGCCTGAGCCCAGCAGGTCGACGCTGGGATGGCCGTTAGCATGCTACTGTGCTCTAGCCTGGGCGATGGAGTGAGACTCCAACTCAAAAAAAAAAAAATACACAAAACATAAAATGTATCATCCTAATCATTTTTAAATGTACATTTCAGTGGTGATAAGTTCATTCACATGGTTATGCAACCTATGCAGATTTTTTATACCAAACGTGTTAAAGCACCATGTATTAGTTCATTTAAACCTCATAAGAAACCACCTTAATAAAAGGATGTTTATTTTCTATTTTACAAATGAGGGCCTTTGAAATGGAATAAACTGAGGCAAAGTCATAATGCTTAGCTGATAATATGTCCATCCCTTATCTGGTCAGTGTCCTTATTGCTGATATTTTAGTATCTATTTTCTAGTGGATTCAGCAATAACTCACTATGTCGTCAGATTCTATAGCTTTCTTTAAGGAAATCAGAGCAGAATCAGCCCTGGAGCTCAGATTCCATGCTGGTCTTACAAATGAGTGGTAGCTGGTTCACCTTCCCTGAACAAGTGCAGGATCAGTCCACCTTGACCAGCGTGACTCACGATTCTTGGAGGGCTGGTCGGCCATGGCCTGGGAGAACTGGAAGGACCCTTAAAAACTAGAGGTTCAACTTCCTGACAGCCACATACAAAGGCAGAGAAATGAAGCAGAGGTACTGGTGAACAAGTAGCCTTCTGCTTTGGGCTGCTTTAACATCTTAGGCAACAGCAGGGAGTAAGGAAGGGGCTGCTTCCATGTGCTTAAGATCAGGAAGGGAAAATAATGCAAGTAGAACGATTTCCCCTTCCGCCCCCCTCCCCCCTTCACACTTCTCCTCTCAGAAACCTGAAAGGGAATTGTGCACAGGGAGGAGAGCTGGATTTCCCACCATTGTCCTCATTCCTCTTCACTTGAAAGTGAAACAGTTTGCCTCTAAAGACTCAGACTTGATACCTATTGGGAGCCAACTCTCCCAACTTCTGTAAGTGTGCTAAAGTTTCTCTGCACAGGAAAAGATGACCTTGGGGGACAGAGCAGGTTATAGCGTGCCCAGTTCAGGACTCCCGAGCACTAACAACTCTTAGTCTCTTTCACCTTCAAGACCAGCTTTCCAACAGGTCTAGTAAGTGACTGTTTATGTGGTAGGTGCTCAAAGTCTCCGGGGGCCACCTGAAGGAGCAGTTGTCACCATACCTAAGTTCCAATGTTAAGATAATCCTCTAGGAAAATATGTCACATATTGATTTTTTTTACTCTTTTACTTTGAAATAACTTGAGACATACGGAAAAGTTGCAAAACTACTACAGGAAGGTTTCCATATATCCTTCGCTTAGCTTCCCCTAATGTTAATAGCTTTTAAGACCATAGTACAAACACCTAAAGCAGGAAATTAACATTCATATGATACTATTAACTATATCTACAGACCTAATTCAACATTTGCCTGTTTCCCCAATTATGTCTTTCTCTGGCCCAGGAGTTCATCCAGGGAAGGGAAAAGCAAGTATCTAGCAAAGAGGGGACAGATTTCTGTGATCCAGAACCCCATACTGCTATCATGTCTCCTTAGTCTCCTTCCATCTGAAACAATTTATTGATGTTTCTTTGTCTTTTATCATCTTGACATTTTTTGAGATCAGTCCAGTTTATTTTATAAAATATTCCTCCATCAGTGTGAGTTTGTATAATGTTTTCTTCTGATTAGATTGCAGGTATACATTTTTGGCAGGAATACCAAAGGAGTGATGTGCCCCTCTTGGTGCATCAGATCAGGAGCACATAAAGTAGATTATTACTCTGATGTTAACTTTGATCACTTGGTTTTAAGGTAGTGTCTACCAGTTTCTCCACTGTAAAATTACTATTTTCTTCTCATTCAAATTAATAAGAGTCTTGTGGAGAGCTACTTTGAAACTATGCAAATACCTGTTTCTTGTCATACTTTCATACCCACTAATGTTAGTACTCATCAATGATTATTGCCTTAATAAATATTACTATGATTTTTATGTAATGGTAAGACATATGATTTTAAACTGACTAAGGCATTCTGTATCTGGTTTAGCTATTCAGGAGAGCTAGCCTGTTGTAGAAAGAGCATGAACTGGGCTGTCCAACGGGCCAGGTCGCAGCTCTGAGAGGTTTAGTTCTGAGGGACCCTGTAGAAGTGAGGCAACATGAGGTCACAAAGCCTTGGATATAGGAGATGCATAGAAAGACAAAGGTATGAGACCACAGTTCCACCTCTAACAAGATAGTGCCGTGTGACCTTGGGCAGTTTACTTAATGCCTCTGAACTGCTGCTCTTTTGTTTTTTGGTTTTTAAAAAGTCTCGATATAAAATATTTAGAATTATATGGCTCACAATAATAAATACTCAGTAAATTTTAGATTTCAGCCCTTTCCGCACTGTTAGTCTTGCTGGTGCCCCCCCAGCGACTTCCTTTTTTCCCCCCAAGAAAAACCCTAACACATATTAGGGAGATTAATTCATTACAGCCAAATCAGTCAGCTCTCTAGGATCAGGCCTTTTAGGAAGTGGGATTCAAAATGGCTATGTTTTGAAGAAGTAGAGAAATATCAGAGAGCTATTAAATATGGCCATGTCATCAGTCCATGAAATTTGAGTAGTGCCCTGTGGAGGTAGAATCAGCAGGACCTCAGTAAGTTTTGGAGGAACAGGACATACCCAGAAAAGCAGAGGTGATTGGCCCCAATGGAAGATTGGTAGCAAAGACAGCCTTTATAATGTATAATTAGATTTCATCCAAGTTCCCTTTCTACCTAAGCACTGCTTTTCTTTTTGAGGAGGATTTTAACTTAATTTCTATTGAATGTATTTGTATAGAGTGAGATTTTTTAAAGTTCCATTCTCTAACCTCCTGGGTGCTTCTCTTCTGCCCTTTCCTTACCCCACCCCATTCCTAACCTCTCTGTCTTAGACTTCCAACCCCAAGAGATGTTCTTTACCCCATTTGTTAAAACAGAGCCTCTTCATACTGAGCAAGTACAGCTTTCACTGGTTCTAGCAAGCATTCACAGAGTGTACTTATATGTGTTTTAGGACAGAGGGTGCTTTGAGCATCCTGCCTGAGAAGGGTGCCCATTCTCAACGAATGTGGGTTTGGAGAACATGATATCAATTCACTGCCAGTGAAACAATGACAGAGATTTTAATGGTAGGTTTGCTGTCTAAAAGATGGAGCAATGGCATGGGAGAGGCAGTGTCAGACTTCCTAGCATCTGTGGGCCCAAAAAACATACTTTCTAGTAAGTATCTCTTATGGTCAGAGGTGAGAGTGATATCTATATCAGTCCTTCCTGTTACCTTTTTAAGCATTACAGATAAATGTAATTTATGATGTATTGAGTTGCAGTAGCAGAATGCCAAATAGTGGCTTTGTTAGTGTATTAGTGTCCTGTGGCTGCTGTAATGAATCACCACAAATTTGGTGTCTTAAAACAACAGAAATTTATTTTCCTGGCATTCTGGAGGCTAGAAATTGAACATTGGTTTCACTAGGTCAAAATCAAGTTGTCAGTAGAACCATACTCCCTCCAGAGGCCCTAGAAGATAATTGTTTCTTCCTTCTTCCTGCTTCTGGTGACTGTTGGCATTTTTTGACTTGTGGCAGTATCACTCCATTATCTGCTTCTCTCTTCTCTTTTGTGTATATAATCTCCCTTTGCATCCCTCCTTTAAAGACACTTGTGATGGCATTGAGGGCCTATCCAGATAATCCAAGATAATCTCCTCACTCAGGATCCTTAACTGAGTCACATCTGCAAAGACCCTTATCCCTTATAAGATAATATTCACAGGTCTTTACAGAACACATACAAAGCAGACAAGGAAGAGGAAGGTGGTCAAGGGTCCTTTACATCTCCTTGACTAGAACAGTTCATTCCTAGGTGCAAGAGAAAAGGGAAGCGTAAGTATCTAGCACAAATGGGCTGGATTTCTATGATCAATCAGTATTGTCCCCAGTAGGTTGGCATTGTGCTCAGACAGAATTCTTTTAGCCAGAAAGAAGCATTGGAAATGGTTTATGGGTGGCCAACAAGAGTGACTGCCACCAAGGATGTGGGCCCCACATCCCTGATGTGGTCAGACTGCAAAGTCTGAATGAGTATCCTGTCTTGTTTTGTGAAGGTGATGCTATTTGAACTTCCCTGCTCAGAAGTAAAACCTTCCCTGCTTAGTCACACTAGTAAGCTACTATAGTCTTGAGTTTCTACCTCTCTGCCTATCTCTGGAATCCAGATGGAGGAAAGTGGGCTTATGGTTTTATCGTGGACTCAGAAGGGGCAGAACTTATAACCAACTTCCTGTGTGACCTTAAGCAAATCATTGAATTCTTACTTCCCAAGTCTGTAGTGAAGAGGTGAAATGAAGTCCACAGGAGTGCTTTGAGTTCTAAAACGTTACTGAAATGCTAGCTGTTGTTCTTGTTGTCACTGTGAAATGAAGCCCACTGCCACCTCACAGCCTAGAAGCAGGTGCAGAGAGTTCATCCCCTTGTTGATTCCTCACTTTACGTTCCCCTTTCGGCCACTCCCACCACACAGTCTTTCATGCATATGCTTTCTACTGTGTACTATGTTCATTTTCCAATTCTGAGTAGGATCATGTCTTTGGTGCTGATGTTGGTACTGCTCTCACATTCTTGAGTGCAATGCACATAGCAAATGGAGAATGCCAGGTGGATTTTGGGCAATATAAGATTCCTGTCATATTTCCAAACCCTAGCGTGGGTGGGAAGAAGCCCCTAAAAGTGCAGCTTTTTCTACTCATGCTCGTGGTCAGGCCTGAACCACCCTATTCCTGGTGGCCTTGGTCCTGGATGTTGCAGGCAGCACTAGCAAGGACTGAAGTGGGGAGAGTGAAGATGCTAGTAACATCAGACTGTTAGCAAGCCGAGGGTGACCTGGCCTGCAGAGCAGAAGAGATGTCACACCTGGTCAGGTGGCTAGATAGGAATGTGGGACTTCGAGAGTGTGGGCAGGAGGTTCCCCACCTGGCTGTGCACTACAGTCACCCAGAGTGCTGTGCACAGAGAGACACTTTTGGTATTACCCTAGAGATTCCAGTGCAGAAGCTTCCAGGTGGGGTGTTGGAATCTATATTTCCAAAAATGCCTCCAGGACTTCTGATGCAGAGCCTGCCTAGCACACACATAAGTCTGTAGAAAACACCTTGAGCTTTGGGGTCAGGAAAACCTGTTTTCAGTAACACTTGTGCCACTTACTAGCTGTGTGAGCTTTGTCAGTTACCTCATCACCTTTAGATTTTAGCATTCTTAGATTTAAAACTGGTATGTTACTAGTACCTGCCTCACAGGGTTGTGAGGATGAAATAAAACATTTATGTCTACTTTTTTGTATGTGTGCACAACATGGTGCTTTTGGAGACCTTAGCTTTCTCCTAATCCAACACAGAAACCCATCAACAGACTGGCTCACATGCTCTGGCTCCGGTGCCCCAGCCACTTACCACTGATTCTGTTCTCATATAAGATTTACATAGCCCATGGCCAAATTGTTATTGTAATTAACAATCATTCCTCTAGATTTTTACTCTTATCTCTTAAAGAGAACTCTTACTTAAAGAGAACTTATCTCATATCATCAGCAAATCATTGTAAATTCTTGTGGTACTCACTGTGATAACATCTATCCAAATGAACATGTTTGTTCTTAATGTGAATGTCATGTGCAATTTGGGAGAATTTTGTTGTCATTTAGCATTAATTAATGCCCACTTACTGTAAAGTATTCAGAGACACCAACATCAGCTAGATTTCTAGAGCACATATAGAGGATGGAAGAACTTGGAAGGGGCAGGGAGGCGCTAGCAGGGCTGGATTGTGACTGAAGGTCATGGCCTTGGGCACCCACCTCTATTGAGAGCCAGCAGGATGATGTAGGAGGCAAGTTGCCATCCCCAGGTGACCAAAACACACAACTGAGCCAACCCAGCCTGGTTCCACTCACTGTCTGGGAGGAGCCTTGCCTCTCCACCCCCTCCCCTGTTGCCCGCCCTCTCCCTCCACCACCCTTTGGTGACCTCTCCTCCCAGTTGCAGCCCCCCTGGATGTCGATTTTTAACCTGGTTTCATCTGACTGCACATGTCAACTGGCAAGTCCTGGAGCATGAAGTGTGATTTGCTTGGGCCCCTGCAGTCATGCTTCCCTTGCAGTGACTTCCTGCAACCTGCCTTTGGGGCAGAGGCTGCAAGAGTGGCCTGAAGGTAGAATTCAAGAAGTCGTCTCCACACCACTACCACTTTCATCCCCCAAGCAGGTGCTCTGTCAGACCTGTTTATTGATGTTCCCTACTTTTTCAAATGCCTCTTCCAAAAAGTAGTGTGTGTGAGATGCCACACATGTGCACAGGACAGTGAGTGTGAGAGTGAGCAGTGCTGCTTTGGGGATGAGGAGACAACTTTACTTTCCCTTTATTCCAGGCAGTTCAGTGCAATGGAAACTGCAACAATTGTAGACCTGATTGGGCCTCAGTTTTCTCAGCTGTAAAAGGGGATAATTTTACCCATCTAATAGAATTGTTTAGAAGTGTGATGAAGTGCTACATGCCATATATGGTACTTAGTAGTCACTTCTTAATTTAAAAGGTCAGTGATCGTTGATGATAATTATTTCCCTCATCTTTTCATCTTTGTGTCCACCCCTCAGGTATGTACTCTCTCTCTCTTTGTGAGAGAGGCACGAGCAGGCTCCCTGACCTAAAGAGGGACAGCTCTGAGTGCACCAAGGGGCTCAATCACAAAATCACACAGAAGCACGTTTAATTATTTTGCCCACAACTTGTCTAATTAAAATAGAGTGAAAAGACAAGTACTTTTTGTCCTGGTGAGGAAAAGGTACCTTATCTCTAGTTTTTCTGCTGTGTGGATGAATTGCAGTGTGTGGTTGCGGGAACGGGGAGGGGGGGTCCACCATGGTAGGGTAATGAGCTAGTCTGTTTAATAGGGATAGGGATATGTCACGTATAGAGATGCAGATGCCTGATTTTAAAAGACTCTGGCTGCAGATAAATATGCTTAACTCAAATTTTACTGAACATAATTTAATATTTCTCTGATGATTAAAAGGCCTTTCAGAATCTTCTGAGTCATTTTGTTCAGTAGCACTTTTTGCTACTTCCAAGGTATGGAAATAACAAAAGAGAAATGGTGGGAAACAGAGATCTTTGCTGGAACACCCACCGGACTTGCGGTGTCCCCCTCTCGGTTTCTAAGGGCCCTCAGGCCACACTCTTCAAGTTTCCAAGAGAGTGAGAGGAGCCTAGAAAAGGCTGAACACAAAGCCTGACAACAGCAAAATTCCCCTTTCAAGGGTGTTATTTAGTAAAGGCAAGCCCTTGAGCCCGTTGTTCATCCCGGACTCTGTACCTGCCTGAGGCCACCCCTCCTTTTAAGGCCCCAGGCCCCTGCAGCTCAGCCTGAAGTGGCCCACAGCAACGCTTCAATTCACAGTGAAATGATTTCCTCTGCCTCATATAATTTAACCTGCCCACATTGCTAAACTTCTATATTACACATTTCTGTCAGGATGTCAGAAGAAATGATAAGCCTCCTTGAAATGGCAACCTCTATTACATGCTAAGAACATTGCGCTGGGGCTCCCCCTACCCCCACTCCTTCTGGTACATTTCTGAGATTTTTAGCATGGTCTCTCAAGTATAAAGAATACCCTACTTCATGACCCCAGCCTCTTGTTAGCTGATAGATGAAATCTTTTCTTAAGCTGTCTCTCTTGTCTATTATGTTTTCAAAATTCAAGGTTTCTCTTTAGATTCTTGGATGGCTGCCAAGTGGCCGGGCTTTGTTAGTAGGTGAATTGCTCCTCTCCTTTTTTGATCCTTAAACAGGAAGTAGTTGTTTTTTAGGGTGAAGGAAAGGGGGCGGTGTCTTCCCCCTCTTTTCTCCCTTTGTTGTTGTTTCCAGGCAGTTGATGGGGAATTTTTTCAGGACTTTCTCCTCAGAGACCATACTTTGGGAATAAATGGAAAAGCCATTGCCTCGTCTGATTGGTGCTCATATTTTCTACTAGATTGGGTCACCCAGAATTTGTTGTGGAGATGCTTGGCAATGTTGCTCTGCATCTGACTACAGTATAGACCACTGAGGAAGAATAGCGCAAAGTGTTTCATCTCTGCACAGGGGAAATTTGAGAGATCTCGGGGCAACTGCTGTAATGGAAGTCGAAAGAGGCCACGGATGATGCAGCTGCCTGTTCTTTTTTGCAACTATTTTCTATATGAGCCTCCTCAGAAGCAACCAAAATGTGGATAGCCCATACATGTGACGGCTCATGCCTCTTTTCATTAGCTTAGTTGTGTGGTTTCCCCTGGGAGGAAGAGCTAAGACTGAGTTCCATTTAAGCTGAAAGTGAGGAAGAACAAATGCCATATTCCTGCCCTTATTTGTACACTTGTGTTACAAAAACCCACATTTTTCTTCAAGTCATTAGTCATGTGCCTTTTTCCCCCCCTTTTCCCCCTTTGTCTCACTAGATTCTGAGGGAACAGATTTCTTCCTGCATGACAGTGGTGGGAAAATATTGCTTGCTGACCATTCTTGAATTTGTGAAGCACAATCTAGTTCTTGTTGAGAAAGACTCTGGGACAAGAGTCTAGGAGAAATAGAAGGTGTCTGGTTCCCAAAGGGATACCTTCAATTCTGGATGTAAACTGAGTATGTTTCTATGCTAAGTTCCTGGCCCATTAGTGGACTTTCATGTACTTCAAACCCAAGTCACCAGTCTGGTAGCTAAGCTATTGTAGTCTGGGATCAAAGTGAGCCCTAGCTCTTTTAAAACTTCAGGCTGGTTGTATCCAAAGAAGACGTTTTTGCCAGTGTTCTCAGTTACTTTTTGGGCACCTTCCCAGAGTGTAACCTAACTAAATTTAAACTCAGACAAGGCACTGTTTGTTTTGCAAAATACATAGCCTAATGACCTGGACTTAATTGCCTGCAAAACTGAAGTAATAAAAGCTGCATTCCAGGCTCCTCTGCAGCTCAGAGGTGATGGGCCAGGTATTGGAATGTGGACCTGGAAGCCTCAAGTACGTGTTGAGTGGGCCACACTCTAAGGTTCAGTAAGACTCTCTGCCATGTAAACCGAGGACACCAAAGCCAGACTGAGTGACAGAGGAGCTCATGGTCCTCATGACAAAACCAGCTCTAGCCCTCGGTATGCTCTCACTGTTTCACGACCAATCTTTATGACAGGAAAATTAGAATTCTGCAAAAAAGTGAAGGACCTAACATTGACCAAGCAGCCCCCAGGGACCCAGCACCTATAGGTGTTAGTTCATTAAATCATTTCCACAGACACATGAGGTGGAGGCATTACTTTCCATATTGTACAGATGATGGACTAGTACAGTTCAAAACCAGGTTTGTAACAAAGCAAGGCAGCACAGCTCCAAAACCTCCCACTTTCCCCTGTTGCTTCTCTCCATCTCCCCAGAAGTAATGTACAAAGTGCCATAGAAGATCCAGGGAGGGTCTAGAGAGGTCAGCTGGGCTTCCCAAAGTGGTGGCCGCAGGACTGTGTCCTGAGAGAAAGGACCTGTCAGAGAAGGAGACAGGCAACATGAGAAAGAGCACCGTGGTCTTAAAGAAGGGCCTCTGGCACTTACCAGCTGTAAGCCCTTGCTTAATACTTTACTGTCTCTGCCTCCATTTCCTTGTCTGTATGGTATTGCTCAAAGTGTTCATACCACAACACTTCAGTATGAGAAAACTTATAACAATGCCTGCACAGTGCCTAGCTTGTGCCTGGTCAGTCCTGCGTTTCTCCACCCTTCAAAGACATGGACACATGGAATGGTATGATGTGTTCAGGAAAAAAACTGGGGGATTGGTATACCTGGAAGGTGTGAGTCCTGGGTTTGGGAAAGGAAAGGGGTAAGTGGTGACAGACAAGTCTAAGAAGGCATTGGGTGTCAGGTCATAAAGGACCTTGAAAACCCACTAGGTTAGTTGAAGGCTTGGTTTCATGGGGAAACAAGATGATAAGATTTTCATTAGGGGAGGATGATGACCGCAGTATAAGGGTTGGAAAAGTCACCCTGAACAATTTGTGTAGCTTAAAGGAAGAAGAAAAAAAAAAAAAGTCTTGTTTTCAAGTGGCACGATGGCTGTCACAGCTCATCCGTGTCCTGGAACACTTCATAATGTCAACAGGCACACCTTGAATTACTACAGAGATTTTGTTTCCCAAATATGTTTGTACTTACCCTCCCTTTTAATCTTTAAACCATCCTTTTGAGAGAGGGAAGACACGGGGATTTTTCTTAATTATGTACCGCTGTGAGCTTGGCTAAGTTACTGAAGGTTGATTATGGGCTCAGCAGTGGAATCCGAATCCCTGCATTCCCACCCCAGACTTCCCACCATTTTCCCCTTACCTACACATCCTATTTGAAGCTATACTTTATTCTCTCTGAGGCACTGTAGTAGTAATGATAATGTTGTTAGCACCACTAATGATCATACTAACAGTTCACATTTAGAGAACGTTCAGTTACTGTGTGCGAGGAATTTGCTGTTAGTTTTGTGTAGTTATCATCTCTTCCTTACAACTAAGACAACCGAAATATAATGAAATAAATTACCCTAGGACACATAGAAAAGATGTGGTAGGATGGGGTCACACCCTTCTTGGGTTCATTTACCAGGTGAGAAGTTGTCAATTCATACGGTCCTCCTTGGCACTTGGGGCAAGTGGTAGTAGGAATGGGCTGTCAGAACATCTGGCCTGCCCCTGACCTTGCATCCACCAGAACAACTTCATTTTTATCTGTTTCACATATTGTCCTCTCTCAAAAGTGTTTACTTGAAAAAGCGTTTTATAAGTAGCTTTTTAAAAAAGGGGTTTAAAAAAGCAATTAAAAAGAAGATGGATTGATAGACATGTTACAGGCTGGCTAAATGAACAGATACATATAAAAAACAAATACAGTACAATGTGTCAGAATGTCAGTGGCGAGTCTATAGATGTTCACTATAAAATTCTTTCCACTTTTCTATATGTTTGAAAATACCCCAAATATGACTAAAACATTTCTAAAGGTTCTTCCAGATTTTTTGAAATGTAATTTCCCATGCTTCTCTCTATGTGCCATGGTTGCATTAATGTACAACTATGGGACATGTGGTGAATCTCCCAGTCATTATTGGATCTTGTCATTTAAAAAAAAATCTGCTGTAAAGAACAAAATCAATCATCAGTCATTTGGTTCTCCACCTTCCTATACCTAAACTTTGAATTGATGAGTTTGATTGGTTTCAGATACTTTCATGAAAAGCTGTAGGTCTGTATGTCTCCAGATGAAAAATGGGTTTAGATAGAAACATCTCCTGTTTCAAGGCGGTGAGTTGTTTTGGATCCATCTCTAGTAGAGGTTTCTTGGAGCTCTTCAGCCACAATAAAGGCACAGTGTTCCTATTCATTCACTTTGGCAGAGCCTTAAGAGTAAAGATAGAAATACTCAACTAGTAAAATCCAGAAACCTGTAGAAAACCCCAGCAGAAAGTAAAGTCTAGTATTTGAGGGCTCGGCTGTATTTTTCTGTTCATAACACTTGGTTACAACACAGTTAACATTTAACATTCTGACTTTAGCATGAGCGGGAGCTTCATACCCCCTTGGTAGGGCATTAGAGCCTGTGTTGTAGTGCACAATGTATGGACTTTGTCCAGCTTATTATTAGGATAACCTTGCCAGCATGTTCCAGGGAGTTTATCAAGGAGTTTTGCCAAACTGCGATAAATCAGCACATTGAGCAGCCTCTGATGACTGATAAGCTTGGGAGCACCAATTAACTGACAGAAACTGCACTTGTCAATCTTTTGAGGTCATGGAAGTAGATCTCTTGGCTTTCTCCCCTTCTCCAAGTCTTCACCCACTGCTCGTTGGTAGACTGAGCACGGCCTTGCACCACATGAAGCACACCTCCCACCTTTGTTCTTGTGTGTTTACTGAGTAATTAATCTCATTGTGCTAGTATGGAAAAAGTCTATTAGAACACTCAGGCGAGACAACATAGAGAGGGAAGAAGGAGGATGAAGATTGGATGAGGGAGTAGTTTGCTCTTTTTAATTGGTTCTTTCGCCTAATGGCCGTTTGTCAATTAAGGGGATACTTAGAGAAAGTGAAATTAATCCATGTGGGTCAAAAGCAGCTATTAATTTTTAATCAAAATACAATGTTCAACAAACCTGTAGCTCTGCTCAATACAAATACAAGCATGCCACCAGCCTCTTCCCAAAGGATTTAGGGGCAGTCACGGGAAAGGGAGGCCTGTTAATTTAGAAAATGTGTGCCTCCTCCTGTACTCCCTATGACCCCTAAGTAAGCTCCTCACAGCCTCCTTCTTATTTCTTCATCTATTGCATTGCCTAGTACATGATAGATACTCAGTGATGCTGCTTTTCTGGTACTATTATATATACATCTTTGGAGTACCTCGAATCAGTTTTAGGTATGACAACTATCCTCCAAGAGCTTCCAGTCTGGCTGGGGAAACAGGAGGCATTTGTGAACCCCTTCTTAAGTCATTCAGAGCAACAGATGATCAAGTGTTAAAATATGTGATAAACTGTGGCATTTGCTGAGCCCTCACTGTATGCCAAACACTTTTAAGTGCTTCACATACATCGACCCCTTTAATCTCTACAACAACTTGATGAAGTAGGTCCTTTTTATCATCCCCATTTGAAAATAAAGTCACGGAGGCCCAGAAAGTTTAGGTGACTCATCTAGGGTTTCATAGCTAGTATAATTAATCTGTTAGAGGGTTGCAATGCCCAATATTTAAAAAACCAGAGTGGTCCCAAGATTGCCGACTAGAGGCAAGGGTAAAGGCTCCTGGATGGAAAGAGGCATTGATTAGAGGTTAAAGGATGGGTTGATTTTGGAAGATGCCAGAGAAGGATTGTTGGAATGGCAATCAGTATAGTTTTATAGAAAAGGAATGAGTTTCTGGTTAACTGGAATATGGGGTTGACCGGGTTAGATAGGTCTAGGTTAATATACTTTCTAGGGTCTTGGATATCAGGATGAGAAATTTTTATGTAGGTTATTCTGAGACTACTGTCTATAAGTTGTTTCTCTTTGAGGGAGAAAGTCCTATTCTATTTCCGCACTTGGGCATTGTGCCCTCTTCATTATCCCTTTTACCTCCTCTGCTCCTTCCATCTGGCATCTTTCTACTCACTTATGGCATTCTTAGCTCCTCCTTCTTCCCTTTTTTAGAGAGAGAGATAAGAAAAAATCAAGGAAGTACACCACCCGTCTACTTCTACCAACTTTCAGAGATTGAATGAAGCTTTCTTCAGTCACTTTCTTTTCCCCCACCTGCGTTTGGCTCTTGGACTTTGAGAAGAACACCAGGAAGACTTGCCTTCAGGGACTATTCTAATGCCTCCCATTACTGAAGAGAAGCAGGTTGTAGGAATTACTCATTTCCATTAGAGACATGATTTAGGGGAGTCAGGAAGGACTCTATCCCAAGGATATCTCTTCCAGCTGCTGACAACTGCCTGAGACCTTTCATTAGGGGACAAGACCTCTCATCTCTCAATGAAAACCAGACTTCAAGTGCACATAGTCTGGGATAGGCAACAGGGTATAATTCCTTGACTTGGGCCAGAAGCTAGAGAAATGTGAGAAGAGGTAAAAATCCTTGGATTTTTTTTCTTTATTTTTGAGGTGGCCTATAACTTGGCCTCTTGGAATCATTGGGCTGATGATAATTGGTGGTAATTTGCTGGTAATTGCCAGTGGATTATGCTATGACAATGAGGGAGATAATGGGGAGATAGAGGGACCATATGTAGAGAATATTCATGTTCTGGAGAAGTCTATTGGCTACTGCAGTAAACCAAGAAGGTAAACAAGATTACCACAAAGACTGTGCCTGGATGTACAAAGCTAAGAAGGGCCCTCAGTAAGTGTGCTGTTCTTCCTCCAGGAGGCAAACCACAGCTGTTTATGTATCCTGGCTGTGCAAGTGGGTAGGGAAGAGCTCAAGGAAAGCTGTTTGCTGGGGAGACAGGATAGAGTACAGCAATTAAGAAACCTGGAGTAGAGATCAGGAAAGAACAGTTAGGCTCTAAAGTCTTGGACAAGAAATTGGTAGAAGTGGGTAGATGGTTCAGGTGGTGTTTCACCATGTCATCCAAACTTAGGAGATAGTGGAAAGACTGGAGATACCTGACTCTGGGTAGTTGATTTTTTTTTTTTTTTTAAATAGCACTAGTGTTAGACTCTTAACCAGCAATGGAACACATCTTGTATGTCTAGGAAAACTAGGTTGCTCAGAGGGACACCCACCTGAACAGGAGTCCTTCATGTTGAGGAAGATGAAACACTTCTTCATAAGTCATGAAACAAGCTGATATGGAAGAATTGTTTTGTCATGGAGAGAGGAGGACATTTCTAGTACCTAATGAATAATATTAGATAACAAAATTAATAGTAATTATATCCTTGCCTGTCAATCTAAGAATGTTCATAACACTAATAGTGAATTTCAGTATCTTATATATGAAAAGCAGCTTAACTAGTGACATCTATCACTCGTGCATTCGTTTGTTATTTCCTTTGCCATATATTTACCAAAATCTACTGCATGCTAGGTAATGAATTAAGCTCTAGGGATGCAGCAACAAACAAAATGGGCATGTTCCCTACTCTTAAAATTTAGGGTGAAATATGACCTTTACAATCTCTACTTTTCTGCATTGGTTAGTATTTTCTTGGTGGACAAATACATAGTTAATTTCTGTATCTATTCCATGAACATATGAATAGAGTATCTGTTCACAGTTGTAAGAATCTCTGTTAAACAAAATGTATTGATTTTTAAAATTAGTGTGAGACAAAGACATTAAGTAACAGATGACTGTGTGTGTGTGTGTGTGTGTCTGTCTTACAGTTACAATCTTGAAAATATTGGAGGTCACTGGAGCACTTAAAGCATGGATAGACATGATGAGATTTGTCATTTAAAAGATAGCTTCAGTGGCTGTGTGGAGGGTGAACTGAGGGAGGCCAGAGTGAAGATAAGCAGTGAGAAGACTGTTGTCCAGGTGAGAGAGTTTGATGACTCAGAGTAGGCAGTGTAGAGGCTAAGAGGAGAAAGGAGTTAAATTAATTTTGGAGACCAAATAAACAAGATTTGGCAATTGATAGAAGAGAATATGAAATGATTGTCTACTTCCTAGGTTGGTTGTGGGAACTAAACGAGATATTGTTAACTTCATTTTATAGACAAGGAAATAGACTCTAAAGTGATTGAGATAAACCTCTGACTTCCTACAGCCTTTGCTCTCTCCACAGCACTAGGCATATAAAGGGGCGGATACAGAGGTAGATTTCACATCAAGCTAATGACTGTAAGCCTTGAGGTCCTTCACTTGCAGGACCTCTTCAAAGACCATATACCTAATTTTTATATTCATAAGCTTTGCTTTTTAAGAAAAATAATACAAAGTTATGAAGCACCCTCCACAAGTGTTTAAGCTTCAGATTCCGTAAAAACCTTTATCTTCCTTTGACCAAATAAATACAACTTTATTGGGTAGGACTGAAACTTGATTGTCTGAGACCTAGGATTAAAATCTCTCCATTAGACAGAGAAAATAGTGAATTTAGGCGGGGATCAGTTGGGAGAGAAACAGATACCATATTGAAAGTACACAAAAATTTAACTGTTAGCATTGATTGAATACTTCCTTTGTATCAGGAACTATATTTATTGATTTTGATTTTTTGGTTTTGGGTGTTATATTATTTCATTTAATTCTTACACAACCTAATGGGGTGGGTGTTTTATATGTGAGGAAACTAAGCACTAGTACGAATAAATAAAATACCAAATTATCACAATACTAAGTAGGTGAGCAGGCTGATCTAACAGGCCTGGCTTTGATGCTTGAAGCAATATCCTTAACCTCCACTGCTCCAGGGACCGTTGTCCAAAGTCAGACTTCTAATAGATTCTTGATTTATATTTTTTCATCTCCTAGAGGTTAGAGGAAGCAAGGTCTGATTCTGTCCTGCTCCCCTAAAAAAGAATTGCTTGGTGAAATATCAGAAGGGGAAAGTAATCACTTCATCTTCAGATAAAAGAGTTGAGGCCATGTCTGACATGTCCCATAGAAGACAACTAGATTCTGAGGCTTGAGGCTAAAGGAAAGAGTGACTCAAGAGACATAAAAAGTCTTGAAGTTGCTTTTTAGACTCAAAAGTCAGCCCGGGGAAGAGAGAAAAATAAATCTTATATGTGGCAACCATTAAGGGCTATTTGGAAAGAACACATGTGAACCCTAAGAGAATGTGTCCACATTAATTGAAGCTACAAAGATCCTAAAGACAAGCAAAGCTTTTCATTTTTTATTGTTTTAGTTTTGGTTTTATATGTTCTGGTCAGGACTAAGAAAAGGAGAGCAGCCTTGTCCTTGGGACTGATGGTTTGGTGTTAATGGACAATCCAGAGAAAGCAGAGCAGTCTTGTCCTGCCTCCATTTTCCCTGTCCAGAGACATGCTCTGTATAAAAATAGTGTAGACTTTCCTTGGCTTAGACAGTTTAGATCCAAGATCTGTAAAGAGATTGCTTTGAAGTTTTATTTTTATTTTTTACTTTTTTTTGAGTTGGAGTCTCACTCTGTCACCCAGGCTGGAGTGCAGTGGCGCGCTCACGGCCACCACAGCCTCCACCTCCTGGGCTCAGGCGATCCTTCCACCTCAGCCTTCCAAGTAGCTGGAACTACAGGCACACCCTACCACACCTGGCTTATTTTTTGATTTGTTGTAGAGATGAGGTCTCGCCAAGTTGCCCAGGCTGGTCTTGAATCCCTGATCTCAGGCAATCCTCTCACCTCGGCCTCCCAAAGTGCTGGGATTACAGACTTGAGCCACTTGCCCAGCCTTGCCTTGAAGATTTAAATGAGTTCAAGTTTCCTGACCTGGACAAGCTACCTCCCCACCTACTGAGAGGTCTTGCAGCTGAAATCATTAAGGCCCCTGCCAGAGATGTTGGGCAACAAGACAGAGGCTGGGAGACTAGACCGGAACAAAAGCACTTCTACTTTCTTAAAAAGAAAGGAGTATTCTGTAGCCATAGGCCAGTGAGTATGAGGTGTTCAGCAGGATCCTAGATCAGATCCGCATAGAAAAGGTTGGTGAAGAGGAAGCAACAATTGGAGGGTGAGGTCACTAACACTGCATCGCTTTACCTTTAGCACTAAGTCTTCCTTTAACGGACTTACTAGGCAGATGCTGAAAATGGAGGGGGTGGTCTCACTATCCCTTCTCAAGGTCTTTGACAAGTTCTTTTATGAAGCCTTTGTGTATTGGGAGGGAAACTATGGAGTGGATACAGCAATATTGATGAATTGGTTGAACTGAGTTGATGGCTACTTTACTGTTATGTCAATAGTTGTCAATAGTTTGGATAACTATTATTATAACAGAATAGAATAATAGTTATCCAAACTATTAGTATAATAGTTTTATTATAATAAATATAATAGTTTGGATAACAATTATTCTGCCTAAGATTTGAAAAAGGCAGAAAGTTGTGAGGAAAGCATATAGCTGCACATGGCAAAATGAGTATTTTAAAAAAGAAAAGAATACTCATTCATCTAGTCAACAAATACTTGAGTGTCTATTCTGTGCCAGTCATACACCCTTCACAGAGCAGCTACTTTGAGGTCAATTCTTCAAGTAGGGATAGTGAACAGTAAACAGATCTGTATAGTGTCTATATGTAATGTCAGATGACAGTAAAGACTATGAAGAAAAATTTTAAGGGCTAAGGAGCTAAAGATCAATGGGAAGTGATGTTATTTTTGATAGAATGGTCAGGGGCAGCTTCTCTAAGGAGGGAACATTGGAACAAAGAGTAAAATAAAGAGAAGAGAAGAGAAACTCACACATCTGAGGGAAAACCATACCTGGTAGAAGGAATGGCAAGGGCTAAGGTCCTGAGACCGGAGCATATTGGGCATCTTTAGATGCCCATGTAGCTGCATATAAGTGAGAACACGAGTGGGAAGTGATGAGGTTGAGAAATAAACATGAGCCGGATGGATGATTCTTGCAGGCTATGGTAGGGATTTCAGATGTTCTAAGGGAGAGGGGGAGCCACTGAAAAGTTTTCACCATATAAGTGGTAAGATTTGGCTCATATTTTTAGAGAATCAGTCTGGAGAGTAGCAAAGGGTAGTGTAATGTACTAGCTCTTCAAATATAGCATGAGACACATATAGCTTAACAATAGTGATGCAAAATTGCCTAAAAATTTTAGTAAAGATTCACCCTGATCTTAGCAAAAGTGTTATTTGCTTGAGGAAAAAGCTAAAAGTATTAGATGTTGTATATTACTTACATTGGCCAGTGGTGAATGTTTTTTCATTCCCCCTCCCTTGCCCAAACTTTGAAGTCTATTAGGGTAAGGATCTACTGGCCAGCAACGCTCCCCTATGACCTCAGCCTCTTATGCAGCTGGCTATTACCAGTGCCACCCAGCAGAGAAAGAGGATCATGATAGGGCTGGTTGTAGTGTCTGGACTTCCACACTGCTGGGAAAACTCAGGACCTAGGAGACATGGCAGAAGGAAATGGGAATGTTTAAGCTAAAGAAAGCCTCATGATCAAGATAATCACTGAATTCAGATATTTGGAAGCCTGCTTGATAGAGATTAAATTTGGCCACAGTGGTGGGTACTGCACCAGATTTCTGTTCCATATATGAAATATACTTCTTAGAGTCAACACTGTCTAAACATGGACTGGGCCCACACAGCATCTGGCTTCTCATTGGAAGTGTGTAAACTGAGGCTGGATAAGCTTTGGGTACAATTATGTAGAGATTTAATCAGTAAGCAGACACAATGCTGAGTCTGAAAATGGTAAAGAGGGTGGAGGCGGAGAGAGAACAAGAAGGAAGAAAAGGGCAGAGAAATAGAAGCCTGTGGGTTGTAGAGATGGTCTTTGCCTCTAATCCCAAAGTGAACAGCAGCATCTGGGTTGGTTCTCTTTTTGCTCCCTGTTTCTTTTGCCCTCCAGCCAAACCAACAACAAAGGGCATTGTCTACCAGTTTGTGTCAGCAATAAAAACCATGGGGATCTGACCCCCAGCAGTGTGTTTCAGCCTGTGAATTTCCTGTATATCTTTACAGGGAATCATTCTTGGGGAAGGAAGGGCAGACTGGAAATAATATAAGGAGATCAAGGAGGAAGTCAAGCAAGTGACACCTTTAAATAGGCGAAGCGAGAAGGGCTCTTTCCCCTGGGACAGTTAGAGTTATGCAGAGCTGTAATTAACCCAGCAGCCCACTGGATATGTCTATTTCACTGCACAAAGGCTGTTGAAAGAAGGATTCTTGAAGAAAGAGGTTCCAATTCAAATGGTATTTGAGTAAGTCCCTTGTTGGATATACTGTTTCTAGAGTTTAGGACTATAATCAAGAAAACATGACCATTCTTTCATGCAGGTTTCTCATGACTTTCTGAGCACTGTTATTTAAAAAGAAAAATAAAATAAAGGCATCCAGAATTGGCTGGGGGTAGGATCAAGGGGAAAAGAAAGGGGTTATATGGCTGGAATAAAATTAAACACTTGGTTTCCTTTTCAGAGGGTGTTGAAAACATTAAAAGAGCAGGTGTGTCATTCTTTCACATATTGAAATTCTGACATATGTAAGAAAATTTTCAGTTTTGTGTCCCCTACTTCAAAATTACTGTATCAGCCTCCCTAATTTGAATTTATTCTTTTTTTTTTAACAAATACTTTTGCATGACTACCCTGTTAGGCACTATTATAGGCACTTGAGATATGATTAGCTCTCTCTTGCCTTCATAGAGCTAATAGTAGAGACAGATAGACAAAAACATGTAAATATGTGGACTAATGAGTGTGTTGTCAGATGATAGTCTATAGAGTCCAAAAATAGCAGAGAGGGAAATACAGTGGGGAGGAATGCAATTTTAAATATAGTCAAGGAAGGCCTCACTGAGTAGGTGACATTTAAGCAAAGATCTTAAGGAGGTGAGATGTGGATCTGGTGGGTGTATATGTGGTGGGTTTGGAGCGTGGGGAGGGACAACATTCCAGGAAAGGTGCACAAGACTTCCTGAGGTAGCAGTGTCCATAGTAGTGTATTTGAGGAATAACTATCAGGCCAGTGGAGTTGGAGTGAAGTAGGGGAGAAGAGCCAGAGCAGTGGGAGATGAGGGCAGAGAGGTCAGTTAAAGCTGGCTGTGCTTGCCCTCAAAAAAGCACCTATTCAGTTATTCATCTAGCCAGGATATAATAGTTTAGATTCCAGAAAAATGAACCTTCATATCAGCCCCCTCCTTCCAGTATCACTAGGTGCTGGCCATTCAAAATGGCTACCTTAAACTTGAAACTGTAGAAAACAAAATTAAATTGTCACTGTGCTACTTTTTACCCTTGGGTGGTCCTATAGTCCTTTGCCATAGCTTGTATGTAGTGGGCCACATTACATCCTTCTCATAGAGAGACTGATGGACCAAGTGGTTACAGTTTGTATGAGAGAACCCCAAATCAGAATTCCTAGTCATAGCTAATTTATGTATCAGCAGACAAGTTGGTTGTTTTGTTTATTGTTTTAGTTTTAGGGTTTTCGTTTCTGGTTGGTTTTTAAGTACTGTAACTACAATCTTGAAACATGGAAAAGCATTCACTAATGAGCCATCTCAAGCCATGAGTTTTACACAGTTATTGAGTAAACTGGTGAATATGGAGAAGCAGAATGTTTACATTGTAACTGATTTATGTACATTATATTTGTATGTAAGTGTGCTAAAACATTCTTTAAAATAATTACCAGCCATTAAAAATGTATTAGCTAATGGAGATAAGAATGCTGGAACTACAATGAGGTAAGCTTTGTTTAAAAGCATTTGGGAAACTCACAATTCATAATCAAGATTTCAACACACTAGTCTGCATTTTTAGAGCAATGTATCTGTAAGTAGAAACAGGCATATTTGCAGAAAAACATTACTTTCTGAGATCTGGCCAGCTCCTGTTCTTACCACTCTGTCATCTCTGATTGGATTAGACGTCACAGAAAGTGCCTCAGATCCTTGTTTCATGTTAAGTTTAACCCCTCCAGTTGAATACCATCCTTGTGAAGCTCAGCGGAGAGAAATTAAATTTCTATCACCAGAGCTATGGCACTGAATCGGGTATCAAGGGGGCTACATCAGTAAACTTCGTTGGTTACAAGATGTATGTCCTTCCCGAGGCTCTGTAGCTGTTAAGTTGGCTCTTTCCAATCACAGTCTGATCTTTCATTTTACTGTAATGCAGTTAGACAACCTAGTTATTCAGGCATAGACTTCTCTGTTTTTCATTATCCCTGAATAACATTTGATGCTGAAATAGGGAAGATGGTAAGGACGGGGGAGGGAAGCCAAGCATTTTTCACAGTTTGTGTGAAATGCTTAATATTTGAATGTCTTTAAAATATACTGTACACATACATTCCAATTTTATAAGACTAACATAACATGATCAAAAGTTTTATGAATTTCAGCATGTAACCAGAGTAAACGTTAGCCTGTTTTAAATAAGCCATAATGGCCTGGCAGCAAACCTGCATAGTTAGCAAATCCCTCCTCTGTTTATGAGCAGCCATTCCTCACCAGGTCACTACAAAATACTAGTTTTATCAGTTTCTGTGGACTCTGTAAGTTGGTCCGTATGCCGAGTTCAGCATGATTTTGGTTTTAAGAGCACAAAACCAAGGGCATCGTGATGAGGTGATATTTCGTTTTGATTTTAATGAAATGGTATTAATCTGACTTGCTTAAGAATGTGTCCAGGCCTCTCGTATCCTGTGGGGAAGGCTTGGTTCCTAAATGCCTTCCATAAGCACAGGGCCACACAGACTTAGCAGGCTCACTCTCTCCTCGCTGGAGCCAAGAGACTTCTCAATGCCCCAAGGATGCATTTTTTTGCCTCCTCAGGATAAAAGCCCTCCAGGTGATGTTTTTAAAGGATCTCCTCTCAACTGAAGTCAGAGTTTAAAACATGCTGGGGCATGCCCAATTCTAGCCCATCTGTCCTGGGTCTAAGGTATTTAGGTACAGTCATGCTTCTCAGAGGTGAGGGTCTTATGTTACCAGATCCCACATTTGCAGGAAATCTGCTAGTTCCCTAGATAAAATCATACCAGCTTCTTCAAACATGGCTGAGGAGGGAGATTTTTGCTATGCTAAAAACCTGCTCAACTTTGTGGCCCCATCTCTTTTGCCTGTAGACTCACCTTAGCCTCAGCGATCCCTCAGGAATCATCTGCCACAGACCGAACTGGCTTCAGGGGACACTCCAATCCCTTTGCACTCTGGCATCAAAAGCTCCTTTAATTACAAATAGTGCACTAGAGAACAGGCTGAAGCATTTAAATAAGATCTGATCTAAAGGCTGCGGGCCAAAGAATTTTCACAGAGGGCAACGTGTAATTAGGTAATCTGACTCACAAGATAAAGTTTACTCCCTTTCATTGTGGTGCTCCCCTAGGGCCTCTGCATCTGCTTTCTGAGCTTGTGTCCTTGCAGCAGTTATCACTTGTAAGCCCAGCCTCCTGGGAGGCCCTGAGTCCGATCCAGCAGACCCCGGAGTCACCCAGTTCATTTTCTCTTTGTCTTAGAACAATCATGGTCCTTACTGCCCCCTAAAACATCCTACTTAATATTAGAGCTCACTACACATCTGTTCAAAGCTTAGCTTTTGAAAATCCTTATAATACTAGCCTTCTTACCTTTTGAAATAAGGAAAATATAACTGCCTGTGGAGGCTTAGAAAGCTTCTTTATATTTACCTCATTTATTCATTTTGTTTAGAGGAGGCACAGTTCAGGGTGGGCAGTCTAGTTTAAGCCACTGAGTCTGGTTTAAGCCGTTGTTCACGATCATGATTTTATAGCCTTTAGTTTTATTCCCTCTCAGCCATAGACATCCCCTGAGATGTTAGAACTCATGCAGGAAAACCCATTTAATTAGGACCCACTGTGAAGAACCAGGAAACAGACCCTAAAGTACTTTATGATGGAAGCTGTTGATCAGGAAACAGGATGTTTTCCTTTCCCTTGGTTTGGGTCTGGCTCGTACTCCTTTGGGAAGATCTGGAAGCCTGTCTTCATCTCCACTGAAATCAAACCTGTAACCTTCCTAGAATCAGGTTACCTTAGAGGGTGGTGACATTTATTTCTGCTTTTTGTTTGTTCATTGTTCTGTTTCTGAAGATATAATTGGCAGTTCTTGAGCCCCTGGAGTCTCTGCCCAGAGGCCTTGCATGCTGGATATTTGCCAGTCTGATGTGCAAAAGGCCTCCTGTCCACACAGTCCCTGCCCCTTGCCTGGATAGTGCATTTCCAGAGTTTTCTTTTAGGTAGGCCAACCTCACCTATTCCTAACATGCAAAACTTTTCACCTGAGGAGAAGGGAAACTGGTTTAGTAAATGTCTTTGTGTGAAATTAAATCTAATCCTTGCCATCCTTTGTGTTCAATCAGGTCCTTATTCTATAATAAGGTCTTTCCCAGCCAGAAGTGCTATTTCTCTCTCGTACCTACCACACTCCTCCCCCATACTACTGACTGGTTTTATTTATAACTAACTAGTTAGTGCTTTTCACCTTAACTCCATTTAAAGACCTACATGGCTGAGACCATATATTTTTTACTTGATTATTTCCCCCACAGCAGTTAATCACTTAGAATCTTTGTTAATTTTCCCCTTGGTGCCTCACATACAGTGGTACTCAATTATAACATAAGTCTGTTTGAAAGAAATATGCTATTAGTAAAGAAATCGCTGTGCTGAGTGCTTCAGGGGGCATAGGCAGTATAAACGAGACACCCTACCTTCAAGGAATTTATTCTAAGTGGAGATAAGACAAAGCCACAAAAAAAAGTCCACTAAAAACACAGTTCCATATCGGATCTGGGCCAGAAAAGGATAAGTACAGATGATTATGATCATGAAGATCCATCAGTTGATGATCTTGGGTATTTATGTATGTTTCCACCCTTCCTCATTGCATCTCTACAAAGTAGGTGGCACTAGGCATTCTTTTTTTTTTTTTTTTTTTTTTTGAGTTGGAATCTTATTCTGTCACCCAGGCTGAAGAGCAGTGGCATGTTCACAGCCACCCCAGTGTCGACCTGCTGGGCTCAGGCAATCCTTCCGCTTCAGCCTTCCAAGTAGCTGGAACTACAGGAACCGCTACCATGCCCGGCTAATTTTTTATTTATTGTAGAAGCGAGGTCTTGCCAAGTTGCCCGGGTTGGTCTTGAACCCACGGGCTCAGGCAATCCACTCACATCAGCCTCCCAAAGTGCTGGGATTACAGGCTGAGCCACCAAACCTTGACACTAGGCATTCTTAGTCTCAGCTCTCATATCTGCAGAATGAGGATAAATGACTTGTCTAAGGCAAGAAATACAGAGTGCCGGAATTCAAATAGCTCTGTGTGCCTTTGTGTGAGGCTTGCACTGGGTTCCAGTGGCTCAGAATGTCTTCTCTTATTTCTCTCTCATTACCCTTATACCCTCCTTACTGCCAACCTTGTAAATATATCAGGGAAGGTTAACCATATTGCTCACTGCTGTTAAACAACATCAGAAAGAGTCTTTTCAGCAGAGAGGACACCTTGATGTTTGAATCAGAAAGGAGTTGTCCAAAGACATCTGCCCTGCACAGAAAAAAATTAGAGGGATCACTTTCCAGTAGTTCATTATAATGGCATAAAATTACATGTAAATTTTAATAAGGCATATGCTGAGTGGACTGTTCTGGACTGAATAACCTTACAAGATTCTCAGACTATAGTATATTTATCCTTCTGTATTATGGTGGTTAAGAGCTCATCTCTTTAGTTACAGACCTGGATTCAAATTCTGATTCTACCACTTATAAGCTTTGTAGTCTTCATCAAGTTAGTTAACTTCTCAGAGCTTATTTACTCATTGGTAAACTGAGTGGGATAATGCCTATCTTAGAAAGTTGTTGTAATGATTAAATATGGTACATGTAAAGCACAGTGCTGGATAGTGCTCAGTAAACTGTGATTGTTGTATGTTGTTATATTCCTTCCTGAGCCATAGGACTTGTATTTGCATTAAGAGCTGGAGACCCCAGAACTTTTCCAAAAGGGGGTCAATTTAAAGCTGAAATAGCCTCTCCCTTCTTTCAATGAGTATGCCAGGTCTTTGCTGAGTTTCCTGTAAGTCCTATAGCTAGGATACACTACTTTGGATAAAGTCTAGCCACTCTGATATGTGGAAAGAAAGTGCTGCCCGAGTACACACTTTGTTTTGACCTCCTAATACCTTTGGACAATTCCAGGCTAGCTCTAGGCTTCATGAAAACATTTGTGTCCTCTCTGTGGAAAACATTTCTTTCAAATGAATCAGAAGTTACTCACCTTTTCTTTTCCCAGTCATGTTTTTGAGTGACCAACAGTGTGATCAGTGAAGGGTAGTGGTGTAGCCAACATTAGCCCATTGTAGATAAGCGCCAAGGTATCTGTCCGCTCATTTGAAGAAAGGCAGACCTGCCAAATTTGCCTACCATTCCCAGTGAGAGAAAAGAAATGACAATTTCTATGAAGCGGAAGGCGCAAAGCTAGTCAAAAGAGTTACCTCTGCAAGTCATTTTTCCAGCCTTCTTTCATTACTCAGGAGAAAACTAACTTGGAATGTTTTCTTCAAGGTTAAATTCTCTAGAAGATGATGGAACCTGGCCAGAGGTTGTGAACTTTGCACAGAGGGCATCCTCAGAATCGCCCTCTGCTCAGTGGATCACTGCCCTCCCATTACTCTGCCAGCACGTACCTGATTTGGTTGACATTTCCATAATTAATTTATAACAGCAATAACCCTGAGATGAGCCTATTTATAGGTTTGTGCAAGCTAGGTAAGAATATAGATTAAATCTCAGATGATTAACATACTTAAAGGACTTCGGAGAGTTTTGTGATTATCAAATGATGTGATTAAAAGGCCTCCAACCTTGGTTTGTACTGGGAACCTACCAATTCACTACCCTTCCCAAGCTCAGAAATAACAAAACAGCAAAAGATAAGCATACGCTCTATCATCCATCAAAGATGTGGGTCATAATGGGGAAAGAGTTTGTCCTTTCACCATCCTGCTGCTTTTCTACCATCTTCAAGACTTGGACAGGGTCAAAAATAATGGTCTGAGTGCCCTATAGCCTCAGAGCGTGAGGATCCATGCGCCATAGTTCATTTTGACTCTTGATATACTAGCAGTATACAAACAGTCTTGCAGGAGGAATTGCTGTCACCATCCTCAGCAATAGCTATGAGAGTGTGAGAAGGGCAACCATTACTTGAAAGGATGCTGTTAAGACTTGGACTGCTCTATGGATCCATTCTTATTTTCTTCCTTCCTTTTTATGTTCTGTTGTTCAGGTTGTTACCTTTTTGAAAAATAACGAGATTGCTTTTCTATTCTAAAAGTGAGACATGTTCAACGTCAAAAATAAAGACAGAGATGAAAATAAAGATCACTCATAACTCTACCACCCCAAAATACCCACTGCTAAATTTCTGTGTGCATACTTCTAATAGTGCTTTGTCCTGACATCATACTGGCAGAGCTGTTTCTCTGGACAGGAAGGCCTCCCATTCAGGTGCTTTCTTTGACAGATATGTTTCCAATTGAGGATAGCATCATATACTCAGGGGATGAGAATCCATCCATCAAGAATGAATGACTAGTGACTCCCTGCCTCGCTTTCAGGAGCCTTTCCCAAAAAACCACCACCCAGAAGTAGTTCCTCTGTCTCTCTTCTTTTTAAATTTATTCAACATATTGGACTCTATTTATCCTTTCTTCACCTATATAAGCAAATATGATGATACCACCATGTCATCTACCTACTTCTTTCCCTTTATGTCCATAACTTCCTTTAAGACTCTCTTGAGCCCTTCATATCATCTTCCAACACAGAGAAGGATACTTTGCCGATTATTCCCATTATTGGTGCTCATTACGTGTTTTTTTTAACTCTAGTTTTTTATTAGCAAACTGGTACAAGACACTTAAAATCAAGTTAAAGTTAATATGTAGAAGATCATCATAAATTATTGTATATGTACGCAGATAATTATGAGTTTTCATTGTTTGCTTTTTTAAATGAATTTGCTAACTTTGAACTCCTTGAAACTGGAGATTAGATATTATGTCGCCAGACCCTTAACACAGTGCTTGGCATATTATAAATACTTGATTAATATTTATTGAATTAAGATGAAAATGAAGAGAAAACATAATTACCCAGTCTACTTTTTTTTATCTCAGTAGTTAAGTGCAGAGAAAAAAGAGGTCATATAAAAATGATGAAAAAATGGTATCTTAGAAAATTTTATGGTATATCAGTGCATTTTTTGTGCTAAGGTATCACTATTAACCCAAGTGCAGACCCTTTTTAATGATTTTTTAAAATCTTGACGATGCCCTTTTCACTTCTTTCCTAAATGAACATTAATATAAAGCCATAAAAATTTCCTTGGAGGGTTTTATGAATTACTGCATTGTAAGATTGGGAAAAGGCCATTTGCAGCCATTTGTTTTATGGAGCTTGATTCTGAAACTGAGCACCGCCCCTGACCTGTCACGGGCATACTCTGAGGCATGAAACCTTTCTCGAGGACAGTGAGCACTGCCACTATCACACTCCCACACACATCACTTCCTCAGAATCAACAGTGTCAGCTACCAAGCCCTGCTTTCCATAAGTAGCCTAGACACAGTAGGGGCAAGGAACAGCAATTACTAATGATGCACTGAGTAGCTCTTCTCCCATAGTGTAGATTGATTTTCAGTCTGCTAGCATGAATCATTTTTGCTCTTTGGTCATGTAGTACGTAAAAAAGTGATGCCAGGACTAGAGACGTGGTGTAGGGCATTGGTTTTCAAACTCTTTTTGCCTCCTGAACTCTTTTTCAATTTATATCAGACATAGAATAGAAGCCTAATCTATAAAACAGAGATCGGAGTGGGCCTAACAAGACCAAGATGTAACAGCATGAAAGGTAAACACAGGACAGACAGATGATAATGAGGATGATATAAATAATAAAAGCTTACATTTTTTTTTGAGGCCTTCCTGTGTGCCAGGAACCACGCTAAGTACTGACTGCCCCGCGCCCCCCTCAAAAAAAGGCATCCGGGCTCGGTGGCGTAGCCTGTAATCCCAGCACTTTGGGAGGCCGAGGCGAGTGGATTGTTTGAGCCCACGGGTTCGAGACCCACCTGGGCAACATGGAGAGTCCTCATCTTTACAATCAATAAAAAATTAGCCAGGTGTGGTAGTGCACACCTGCAGTTCCAGCTACTTGGAAGGCTGAGGTGGAAGAACCACCAGAGCCCAGCAGGTTGAGGCAGCGGTGGCCGGGAACATGCCACTGCACTCCAGTCTGGGAGACAGAGTGAGACTCCAACTCAAAAAAAAAAAAAAAAGGCACATTGTGTGTCTGAGGCAGAGTATGGTATGGCTGCCTGTGAATACTTGGAAAGGATATTGGTTTATTTGCTGGCAAGCAACAGGCCAGATTATCTTGAAAGATTTCTTTCTCACTACAGTTGTCCTCAGCCTCTATTGCACTACTGGAATGGATTCTCATAAGTGATAGCAAGAAAAAAAAGTAGACAGATATGTCATGTGTGTGTGTGTGTGTGTGTGTGTGTACACGTATATGTCTAAGTATGGGTATGCATATGCACATAGGACAACTTTGAGCTAGGTGTGTAAGACAGGTCAGGCGCACTGAGTTGTACTTAAGTCTAACACATGCAGCTCAGTAGGTATACCATTTTAAGGGTCATTCAGAGTGTTGAGGCAGAAATAGCTCAAAAACAGTTGATAAAATAACAAGATATGTACCTTTGCCAAGCTAGGTGGCTATATCCTTGGATGCCTGTTTTGACAGATCATGAAATTACAGAACAGAGTAAGTCTTTAAGGCTCATCTATTCCCAACTCCCTCTTGTCATTTTGAGCAAAGGACTGTCTGAGCCAATTCAGAAGAAGAACCACCTAGCCTTCTTTTCAACTTCATTTCCTGAGCAGTTTTAGATGACATGGTGATCAGAGTGGGGTGATTTATACCCAAGGAACACCTGATCAGTCAGTCGGTGAGTCAGTCTGTCCACAGCCTTATTCTGTGCTGGGCTCCATATCTTGGTACCTATGTGGTGGGAGACAGGGAAAGGATGAGTAGTGAAAGCTCCAGGAATTTGGTCTAGTGGAGGAGGTGAGAAATGAGGAGATGATGTCAGAAAACATAATGGAATTCCAGGAAGCGATAAGACTTAGGAGCTCAGAGAACATCGTTTCTAGGGTGCCAGAGGAGGTTTCAGGGAGGAATAGAAATTTAAGCAGTTCCTCAAAGGTTGGGTAGGATTTAAGTTACTCCATTGGGGCAGGGAGTAGTCTTTCCAGGGAGGAAAACTGGTGAGGCAGGATATGGAAGTAAGAATAAGATGAGTTTAGTGGGAGTCGAGGGATCATGTTGAAAAACATTGTGAGAGGCATGCCCAGTGCAGACTGTGACAAGTGTTGGATTCCTGGCTGAGAAATTTGGAGCCTTTTAAATAGTTTTGAGCAGGGAGGGGACACAGGAAAAGAGTGAAACTGGTTTGACTATCAGGCCAAATATAAAATGGAAGGCTCTTGATTATGTGCCATATTGTGGATTTGCTTAGAAAGCACAGCATGAGGAGAAACCCAGAGGAGCAGGATCATTTCTTCTGAAGCCCCAACCCAGGGAGACATAAATTCATGCTTTCATTTAATAATTATTTTCTGACATGAATAAATGCCACATTATCAGTATGTGGTCAAAGAAGACTTAAAAATCAACAGCAAGTTACTTCTATGGAATTTCTTATAGCATCCTGACATTCTGGAAAAGCTGGTACTGAAGTCAAGGGAATAGGTCCTGGTAGGTCATTCACCCAAGCCTCCTCATATTCAACACATTTCCTGTGGGTCCCGTCACACATCTGACACTGGCCCATTTAACTGATCTAGGCCTATTGCAGACCTTCAGATATTTAATTTGTAAACACTTAATAAAGCCCTGTCAGTAGGTCGGCTTGTCTTCTCTGTCGGCCACATCAAAATCAATACGTCCCCTGGGTATTCTGCCATGATTGTCTGGGCTGGGAAATCTAATAGGATTAAGTGTTTGGGGTCCTATCTGACGCCACAGTCCACAGTCCTAGTTAGATGAGGTTAAAGACTGGCTTGCCATTGTGGAGGCACGATTGCTTAGGGGTCTGAAAAATCATTAAAGCTTGTCCTCTTAAACGTTGATTGTTCCCTGGTGATTTATTGACAAAACACAAAAAAGTGCTCTATACTGCACTCTAATTATATGTATGAGGCCATAAGATCTCATGGGAAATTAAATAAAATTTACAGCTTGATGGTTTTATGCTCCTGGGAGACATACCTTCTTAATAAGATCTTATAGCTGGGAATATTTATGAGGTTAAAGTCCGTAGGCTTGAGCAAAAGACCTAACCTTTCCATGGGAGGTGGGGATGGGCTGCGTTTTGATTTCTTTGAAGATAAATGATCGTAATGAAATTTTCAGGGGTTTAGGAAAAAGTGTTCAGTGAGACACATCAAGCATTCCTCCTTAAAACCTCTGGAGGATGAAACTGTAAGGGCGCAGGGATTTACTGCGACCATTTATCTCACATAAGGCTCCAGTAGTCCTACCCCCAACCTCTGGGCACTTTGTCCTCCTGTACTCACTGTGACTTCCTCATCTGATTAGCCCCCATCACGTTCTGAAAAGGGGGGAAGATCCTAGTTAAAGGCAATTGTGTAAGAGGTCAAGGAAGGGAAAGGAATTCAAGGGAGGAGGAAAGACTGAGAGAATGAATACATGTTCAAACAGCCCCAGAGGAGTTGCTGGACATTTTGGGCATTACTATTTTACTGGACCACTTTCTCTTTGTGTCGGAGGTGCCTGAGGTCCAGGCTCTGATTCCATGAGGAATATAATGTGTTGTTCTAGACAAATAATCAGAACATGTCTGGGGTAAGCGGGAACTGGGGGAAGGTTTTCTGCAGGTAGCATGAAGATGATTCTTCTTGTCATGTTTCTTGACTCTGAATAGTGCATTTATCCCAAAGTCTACCTGGATCCTAAATGAAGTTTTATGTGTATGTGTGTGTGCATATAAGTGTGAAATTTTTAATTGTGGAATTATACTTTTGTCTATTCAAGGAAGGATAATGTTGTATAGTTAGGGGCATTTTTCTGGATGTTTAAAATGAATTTTGGTTTTTGTTGTTGTTGTTTTGTTTTTGGGGGGGTTTTTTGAGTTGGAGTCTCACTCCGTCGCCCAGACTGGAGTGCAGTGGCATGTTCTCAGCCACCACACCTCGCCCTGCTGGGCTCCGGCGATCCTTCCGCCTCAGCCTTCCAAGTAGCTGGAACTACAGGCACGTACTATCACACCCGGCTGATTTTTTGATTTATTGTAGAGATGAGGTCTCACCAAGTTGCCCAGGTGGGTCTCGAACCTGCGGGCTCAGGCAATCCACTCACCTCAGCCTCCCAAGGCACAGGATTACAGGTTGAGCCACCGAGCCCGGCTTGCTTCCAA